>CAJNSZ010001737.1:0-21961 GCA_905329745.1 Rotaria sp. Silwood2
TGTTGCATGCATGATATTTGGTGCCGTGGTATACAAAACATTTCAGTGTGATAGAAGACCCATTATAGAATATATTTTTCTGAAGAATCGCAAAACAGATTTTGAATATCTGGTGCGAATCCAATCTTGTCTAATTTAGAATTTTTCTTGAGGAAATGAATAAGGATCACTTTTTAGTTAGGCAAAATAGATTTCCAGATTATGGATGATGATCTTCTTTCAGTTTCATGGAAACCATTGACAAAGTTCCTGATAGCCACTATTATCTGTCAGATGCTATCACTATATGCTTCGATAGAAAAATAAAATGTACGAAGTGTTTTCTGATTTTTGACTTCTTGGTATTTTATTACTTTTGCATTAATTACAAAAACTATTTATTAATTATATGCCACATATTTGAGTGAGAAATCAATAAAGCATCGAACTATTATGACCTAAATATTCTTGACTTAATTTATTTCATTTTCAGAATCAAATGAGATTTTATTCAGAAAAAATATTCTACAATACAATTCATTTATCTTGTGTTTGTGTTTACCTAATATTTGTTTCCTTTTGCTTAATCATGGCTTCCATAAGAAGTCGATCTACTTGTAAACTAGTTGTCCTTTCGATTTCTATTATAGATTTTAAATTTGTACAAAATGGAACTTGGCAATTTCGATTCATGCAACTTTTAGCATGATGCCAACAAAGAAAAATAACTTGTTTACATTTATAACATTGACGATTTTTTTCTTTGCAATCTTTTGTATGTTGTATAATACGTTTATAACAAAGACAACCACGATAAATACAATTGACCATACAACAATTAAGTGCATGTAACAAAGCATCAATGCAAAATTGCATTGTTTTTTGTCGTTGGAATTGTGCATTTGTTAGAGATTTATTGTTACTATTTAATGAATTTTGTTCATTATCTTGGTTTATGATAACTCTTGATGATATTAAACATTCCATTTTATCTTCATGTTTTAGTCGCATATTATACAACTTTTCACATAAATCAAAATCTTCACATACTGTACAATAATAACATATATCACATTTTTGTAGGCATCTATTACAATTATATGGAATGTTTTTTGTTGTTGATATATGTAATTCATATAATAAAGCCATGGTTGAAAATTTTGCTCTACGTAATGAAGAAAATTCATAATTTTTATGACGTGCAAAATTTAGAAATGCATTTTGCGTATCCATTATATCACATTGAAGAAGAGCATCAGTATCGTTGATTGTTGGATAGGATATTGGTTGATGATGAAGACGAATAACAAAGAATTCCTAAAGAATCATATAGATACAAATTGTAATTATCAAAAATACATACTGCTAGGCAGTGTCTTACAAAACAAGGTATAGTACTAATAGGAATCTTTGATTACTTTTAGTTTAAAGTCAGAATGAACAAAATTTACCTTCAACAATTAAGTTTTTTTTTATGATTTTACCTCTTTGTTTTTTTCCATAGTTGAAAATATTATAGATAGTAAATCAGTAGAATTTAACATTTGAGCTTTTGCTAGTTCTTGTTGTTTTCCCGTTTTCTTTGAATTTTTCTTTTCATATTTATTTGCAAATTTACGTTTACTAGAAATCTAAATTAAAATAAAATAAAATAAACAAATAACGACTGATGCAAAATTCTTCGTAGAAATGTCGAGGCCTGTTTTTGAAAATAATTTTTGATGAAGTTAAGGTTTTCAAATTTCAAAAACCACTAAAAACGCTTTTGTAACTTTTTCATCCTTTTTTCGCACTTTTATAAATTTAAAATAACATTATTCTTGTCAAATTAATAGATACTGAGCTGAAAATTTCAATGACTCAAGTCTAAAGTATAGGCTTTTTGAAAATCTCACTCCGAAATTTGTGTTTATTCATGATAACCCACAATCAGGCTTTTAAGCGAAAGCACGGAAGCTTTTAGTTTTTGGCGTGCAATTCAGGTGTTTTTAGGACGAAAAAAGTTTTAAATTAGTCCAAAAAAATATTTTTTTTAAGGCCGTTCAGAATTCGTATGAAAAACTGAGAATGAACATTTTTATCTTCTAAAAGGAGCCAAACACTTCTAATGAATAAAATAGCGCTTTGACGTCAATTCCGTCATAACTAAATTCATTTATAACTTAACCAGCCTATCTTGGATCGAACGACGCTTTTTTGAATCGTAGCTACGGAGCTACTAAATTTTTGTAGAACAGCGGAAAACTGTGAAACTTACATAAATTTGTGTTATCGTAACATTTCCATAATTTCGTATAGTTACAAGTCGTTTTTTCTTGTGGTTTTTCAAAAGTTAAAATATAAAAACCTTAACTTCATCAAAAGATTTTTTCAAAAAGTCTCTCTAATGATGAGAGAATTGAACCCCTTGCACTTTCTGTTGAAATACAATAGACCGCGACATTTGTGCTAAGACTTTTTCATTAGTCATAAATTCATATGGTAGATAACATCAAGATTCTAATAGTAAATATTCAAATTCAACTAGATACATCGATTCATCAGATAGAATAATCTGTATGTTTATTTTTATAATTGAAAGTGCAATAGTCTGTTGAACTCGATATTCATTTTATTCGAATCATATGATTGTATGGATTTTAATTTTGGTTACTAAGTAGATTATACTTACTTGTGTTGAATCATCTAGTTCAAAAGAATCATTGAAGTCGTCATCTTGTATAACTGCTGCTGCTTCAACTTCTTGTCTTCTTCGATCTTCTTCTTGACTAAAATCTAAAATATAATTTAATAAGATTTAATTTTCATTCTCAATAATAAAACATACTTTCAATAGTTTCTTCAATTATAGTTGGCCACAAGTCACCATCAAAATATGGAATATCAAGAACTGTTTGGATTTGATTATCCAAACAATCTTGCATGATATCCTAAATTAATCACATTTGAGTCTTAAGTATTTTCGAGAGATTAATAACGATAATTCTTTATGTGCTCTCATTGTATATTTGGAAAAAACATCTTAGTCAGCATTTATGGGTGGATTACTTTTGTTTTTGAATTCTTACTTTCTTATGTGAAGATTTCTTATGCAATAATTAAATCAAACAAAAAAAAAATAGGCAATACAATTTTACATGTTGTTTAAGAAAAAAGAAATCAAGTTACTCTGATAGCTTCATTGAAAGAGAAACATTTTGTTTTTGGATCTAGATACATTCAATTAGAAAAAATTTCATATACACTTTTTCTACCTTATAATCAATAACAATATGTTTTATAATTGCTTTGTCAAGCAGCTTTTTACACCAACTATGTAAGCGTTTTGAATTGGGTAAACGTTGTTCAAGTGGATGACAATGAAATATATAATCAACAAATACACTTGTTGGACGAGCCCACATATGAGCATAGATATAGCCATGTTGTTTGGCATAATTCAAATAACCAATTAAAATTTCATGATAAACATCTTGACGATAAAGTTTCGGTTGAAAAAAATGTATTGTATCCAAACAAGATATATAAACACGATTTGTATTTGGCGCAGGACAATGTTCATCATATTCTTGTACATACATACCAAAGAAAACAACATCAATACCTTCAATTTCTTGAAAAGCAAATATNAGACAAAGATTAGAGTATCGACCATTTTTATCGAGGAATATTTCGCGAAGAAATAATGCGCTTTCAAGGAAAACTTTCATAGTAATCAAAGAACATTAAAACTGATTTATGTATCAGCAAAATTTCCGATTAAGTCTGCATCTTATAATCTTGAACCAGTAGGTTTCTGCCAAATAGAAAATTGACTAAAAAGATCGATTATTATTTCAAAAACATAGAGAGGATATAACTTCATTGAGTACTACATTAATTAGAAGCTGCTCAATTAATGCTTCTTATAGTTTTCAGTCTAATCTCATAAATCCGTTCGATCCTATCAAACGCTTCTATCTTTGGTACAAGAATTTTGCCGAATTACAAAACCTCATCTCCAAGACTAGCTCTACTAATTATTTATGTGATTACATAGTAATTAAATATTTAAAAAGAATCTTTTTCCTTGTTCCTTATAAGCATCTGTTTATTTTTTGGAGATTAATCAACAAGAGTAACAGTGTCACGAAAACGTTTTTTCAACTGTACAAACACTTCGGCTAATCTTAAGTTTTTCTCTGTAAACAAACACAAAAGCAAAAAACATTACAAATAAAATAGTATAATAAAAAAATTAATTTTACATAACGAACTTCACCAACAAGTGGTTGTTCAATTGCATAAACTTTGGCTTCAGGTGTTCCAAGCATTGTTCGAGACTTTTGCTTTACCCATTGCTTCATTTTCTTCAAGGTTTTTCACATAATTCTCGATTGTGTTCTTCAAGATTAGTATGTAGAGTCTAGAAAACAAAGTAATAATTACTGTGAGAAAACTTGTAACTATGTATTGGAAGTAACGTAGAGCGTAACAATGAACTCTCCCAAGCAAAATCAAACACTAAAATTCTATTCGAATTCTTATAACTCTGAAGAGAAGGCTCAAAAACATTTATCCTTGTGAGATATTTTATATCTCACTAGACTCTATTTTATGCGCTGAGTCCAATTGCAAAAGGAATTTATCAGTTGAAAATCTTTCCTTGTTCGTTCATCTATGAAATATGATGTAGAACGTATTCGGATAGAGAACCTCATGGATTGTTCAAATCAAATCACTATTTGAATTTTAGATAAATATATTGTATAGTTGGAACAAATGAAAATATACTATTCTCTTATAATTTTGTTGATTACTGTATTTTAATTTATCATTAAATTTTTCTTTTCGTTTTTTAAATTCATCAAAAATAAGAACGTGATATTGGTCTTCTTGAAGGTGAAATCGTAGAACTTCATGAATCTTTACACGATCTTATGTAATAGATTCATGATTTACAAGTTCATTTAGCACGATATAAAGTAGAAATAATACAATCTATTACAAATATTGAAAATGAATCTGCAACAAAAATAATGTTTCTACGTCAAATACGTAAACATTTAGAACGTGAATTAATAGAAGAAAATGAATCATTACGTAATGAATTATTTCATCGTACAGATATAAATGAAGTTATGTTAGAACGTGGAAAACAATGTGAAGAAGTTTTAATATAAAAATATTCATCATTAGAACAAGTACATGAAGAATGTAAATCAATTATTAGTGAATAATATTTAAAATATACAAAATAAACTGAAGATTTAACAAATCCATTTGAAAATACAAAACAAAAATAAAACAATATCCAGTGTTAGTCAAAGATCGTCAACAACAACAACAACAATCTGATTTACCGGATCATAATAATGAAATTAAATATATTTGAATATACAAAAACAAGATAATGAAGGTAAATATCGATAATTAGAAACTGATATAGAAGAGCTTCAACATAGATTTAATGAAATCGAACGCTTAAAAACATGAAACTCTTGATAAATAACAATGTTATCAACAAGTAATTGAAACTATAAATGAAACATTTATTGAAAACGAACAATGTGCATAAAATCAACAACGTACAATAACAATGTTAAGACAAAAATGAATACATTAATTAAAGCTCATCAAAAAAAAAATTTATTTAATGAATTAAATGATCAAGTAGATAATAAAGAAGAAGAGAGTTATAAAATTAAAAGTAAACTTACGCAATTAACAGAATAAAATAACGAATTATGCCGTCAATTTTAACATGAAAGAGAAACTATCCTTAAACAATTAGATGTTGAAAAATTATTAACTACAAAATCAATCAAATCAAATAAAAAAATTTCTAATAATATTCCTCATATAATTGTTGAATTAGAATATTACCGTAGAAATCTACGAAATGTTGAAAAACAACAACGTCCATTTGATAAATGTATACAAGATAAAACAAACATTTTCCAAGATAAATTATGACTAGAATATGATTATAAAATGAATGTGAAATACGTGAAAAAAAATACAACGTTTAAATTTTATTACGAGATTTAAAAGGAAGAAAATTAGCATAAGATGATATGATGTCAACCAAAGATGATATTGGAACAAATATTCATGAATTAGAAACATCTAAACGAATATTTGATTAGAGTGATTTCGTATTTTTAAGAATGTTATTTTCTGCTTCACTGTTTTTTGAGAGAAGATCCAAAATACCCGAGGACATTGAAATTTTATTGATCAATAATGGACTAATAAGGTTATTTTCGCAAACGATATTTGTCTTTTGCCTTTTGACAGTTATAAGAGTTGATTTGAGACTGTCAGTTTTCGTGTATTGAATCTAGTGGGAGGGCCACGGGATGGGAGCTCAGCGCCTTATGAACTTTTGAGGCTCCCTTACGAGATTTTCGGAAGATGTATTGTATTTGCAAGAGAATTTTAGTCTCTTCTAGACTAGAATGCTGACTCCACCACTGATATTGACTTGCGATGAGACGAAGGAGCACATAAGACTAATTTGCCATGTCGAGTCGAATGATGATATTCGGCTTTTTGATTCGAACTGATTTGCCTTTATCTCAATATTTCTTAGCATCCTTATAAACATGTTGCAAATATTAAGATAACATAGCTAAATCAGCTCGAATCCAAAACAAACGAATGCTACTATTTGAAATCAACATGGTGAATTACTCTTGAACTCTTCTGGACGATTGGAATCCGATATTTCAGGGCAAGTCTTTTAAATCTTGAACAGAATCCCTCTTGGATGTTGAAGCTGCAAATAGTTTAAAAAAAAACAAGAAAATCATAATTTCAATTTTTATGTCGCACATGGTGTTGCATATTAGACAATCTTTTCGGAAATTTTAATCAGAAGTAGGATCTGACCTGTCGAGTTTAGGTATCGCAAAATTATATCCACGCCCATGCCCAAAGAAAACAAAACCTATATGCTATGACAGAAAAACTAAATGTGCAAATAGTGTTTTCCAACTTTTGTCTTCTTGCTATTTTTATGCTTTTGAACAAATTACAATTATTTATTGATTATATGTTACATATTTGAGCGAGAAGAACAAATCAAATAAATTATGTGCTGAATTAGAGTGTTAAGTCATCCTGTATACTTTTTACCGTTGCATAATCATATTAGTTATTAAAATAAATAAAACATCAGACAATTATGACGTGAATATTCTTGACTTATTTTATTTGTTTAACTATCAAAATCAAATTTGCATAAATATAATCAATAGAGAACAAAATAAATTTTATTCAGATATATGATTCTATAAAACAAGTCATTTATCTTGTGTTTGTGTTTGCATTATATTTTTTTCTTGTGACATCATCATAGCTTCCATATAACGTCGATCTGCTTGTAAACAAGTTGTTCGTTGTTTTTCTATTTCAGATTTCAAATCAGCACAACATGGCACTTGACAATTTTGATCCATACAACTTTTAGCATGGTACCGATAAAGAAAAATAACTTGTTTGCATATATTACATTGACGATTTTTTTCTTTGCAATCTTTAGTATGTTGTATAATAGGTTTATAATGAAGACAGCTACGATTAACACAGTTAATCGTACAACAATTAAGTGCATGTAACAAAGCTTCAATACAACGTTGCATTGATTGTTTTCGTTGTAATTGTGTACTTACTAAAGATTTATCATTCCTATTTAATAAATTTTGTTCATCATTTTGTTTCATGTCAGGTGTTGATGATACTGAACATTCCATGTTATGTTCATGTTTTGGCTCAATATTACAAGATTTTTCACATAGATCAAAATCTTCACATACTGTACAATAATAATAAATATCACATTGTTGTTGGCATCTATTATAATTATATGTAAATTTCTCTGTTGTTGTTATATGTAATTCATATAATAAAGCCATAGTTGAAAATTTTGCACTACGTAATGAAGAAAATTCATAATTTTTCTCACGAGCAAAATTTAAAAATGCAGCTTGCGTATCCATTAGTTCACATTGGATTAGAGGATCAGTATCATTGACTGTTGGATAGGATGTTATTTGATTATGAAGACGAATAACAAAGAATGCCTAAAGAATTAAAAAGGTGCAAGTTGTAAGTATTAACATTTGTTGATAAGAGAGAGCAATCAAATTCAGTTTAATTCTTTTTTTGGGAGAGGGGGAGTAGTTATAGTTAGTTAGCGTAAATCGGAAGCTGAAGAACTTTTGTATCTAGACGATCTTCTGCCCAGAGCTACAGCTAGTATGAAGTAAAAGATTGAGCTAACATATCTACTACTAGACACTATCTCATAAAGCGAGGTATGGATATTCTTCATCTTCTTTTTCCAAATTTGTTTGACAAACATAGCTATGAAGTTTGGTGTTTGTTGCCACTTCATTAGTAGTAATATAAATCCTTGTTTACTTTCAAATTAAGTTCAGAATAGATAAAATCCACCTTTAACAATGTGTTTTTGTTTTTATAACTTACTTCTTTGTATTTTGCCATAGTTGAAAATATTATAGATAGTAAATCAGTACAATTTGACATTTGATTTTTTGCTAGTTCTCGTTGATTTGCCGTTTTCTTGAAATTTTTCTTTCCATATGTATTTGCAGATTTACGTTTACCAGAAATCTAAATTAAAATTAAATTAAAAAAAAACATTCATACTGTAGATAAAATCAAAATTTGAATAGTGACTATGAAAGTTCGACTAGAGAAATAAATGCATCCGATAGAAAAAAAAACATTCATATCACTAAACAATTTTAATCTATACGCTTTTTTTCACAATCGAAACTGCGGCTACTAAATAGATTATATAATTTCTACTTACTTCTGTTGGATCTTCTGGTTCAATGAAATCATCGAAATCTTCATCTTCCGTAGCTTGTGCTGTTCCAACTTCTTGTTTTCTTCGGTCTTCTTGGTCAAGTTCTAAGATATAATTAAATAAAATTCGATTTTTATTATCAATAATAAAACATACTGTCAATACTTTCTTCAATAGTAATCGGCCAAAATTCATTATCGAAATATGGAATTTCAAGAACTGTTTGTACTTGATTATCCAAACAATCTTTCATAATATCCTAAATTAATAACATTCGTATAAAAGTATCAATAAACATATTCATGAAAAGATTTTTCGATATTTTTGAATTTTAAACTTTTTTTGGAAAATAAATAAGAGTCGAAAATAGTTTATTTGACAATCTTTAATTCTTCGTAGACTCTCATTTTGTACATTTTTTATTATAATGTGCATCTTAGACATCATCGCCTGGTCGAGTCATTTTTTTCTAAATTCTTACTTTTTATGCGAAGAAATTGAACGACAAGTTCAATGCCATGAAAAACGGTTATCTATTTATCGCGATACTCTCTTAGGTAATAATTAATTCAAAAAGTAGACACTGCAATTTTACATGTTGTTTGAAACAAAACAAAATGAAGTTTCTTCGAAAATACTCGGATGTCTTCTGATAGCTTCATTGAAGTAGAAATACCTTTTTTTAACTCAATGCATTTTCAATAAACAAATATCTTATATACAGTTTTTACCTTATAGTCAATAACAACACGATCTATAATTGCTTTATCAAGCATCTTTCTACACCAATCCTGTAGACGTTTTAGCTTCGGCAAAAGTTGTTCAGGTGGACGACAACGAAATATATAATCAACACCTTCAGTTGCTGGACAAGCCCATATATGAGCATACATATATCCATGTTGTTTAGCATAATCCAAATAACCGATTAAAATTTCATGATAAACATCTTGACGATAAAGTTTCGGTCGAAAAAAATATACTGTATCCAAATATGATATATAAACGCGACGTGTATTTGGTGCAGGACAACGTTCATCATATTCTTGTACATACATACCAAAGAAAACAACATCAACACCTTCAATTTCTTGAAAAGCAAATATAGCTTTTGTTCGATACGGATAACCATTATCTGCTACTTGATTTGGATAATACTTTTTTAATTGTGGTTTTATTTCACATATTTTATCACTAGAAGATAATACACGAATTGTAACATGACTTTCATGACAATCTTTATCAAGTAAAAATTTATTAACACGTTCTTCTAATCGTGATGATAAATCAGTTACTGTTAATTTTTGTGCTATATAACGATTTTCTTTACGTTTTATATTATATTCACGTATACATGTATTACATATAAAACCTTCAGGCCATATTTGATCTAAATGTAATGCACATACTTGATGCCAACGACGTGTACAAACAATACAATCAATCATTATTTCAGGTTCTTGTATATCATTTTTAGCCGGTAGAAATAATGTTTTTGGTATTTCAACTAATGTTTGAGTTCGATCATCACCGACCAATATTGATTCACTTTTAATTGAATGAAAACAATTAGCACAAAATGTATATTCACCACTCGATAGATTAAATCGCGATGGTTCAGGATTGCTATAATAATAATAATACCCATAAGGTGGGATTTCACAACATGGTTGCTTTCCATAACATAACATCATTTTTGGTAAATATGCATATTGACGACAACAACAATAACCTAATTCTTGTACAACAGGATTAATAGATTCAACAAATAGTTTCGCAAGTTCTGTACACATTTTATAGACACGCAATGCTCTATTATTATAAAGCCATGCATTATTAAACATAAGCCATGCATCATCACAGAACTGCAATGGATTTTTATATTCTCCACGTAATAATTTAGTATGCATGGTTGATATATCCATTGGATGTTTAATTATTGTTGGATAATCAGGTATATTAAATGCAACAGGATTGACCGGTTGACGAAAGAAAAGTGAATTTTCCGAAGCGATCATTTTGTGAATAATTGGTTCAAGATATGTACGTAAATCCTCAGCTGTAAATTGTACAGGATGTTTAAGTAATTTTTTACTTGATGCAACAATTTGTCCTGTTGTTGTTGCTTTCATATCATCGTTAGTCGACGATTGTGAATGAGATTCCATCATCACTGTTATTGATGATGAATTTGTTGGAAAATAAGAATTATCTTGTGTTGTTTTGTTTTTGATCATTAGAAACCTAGAAGTCTAAATTAAAAGACATTCATAATAAATTATTAGAATTTAATTGTATAAATGTGATATTACAGGGTAAGTGTGGATGAATATAAGACTCATACTTGTTAAGTAGTAATAACAACTGTTTGTCTTTCCGTTCTGTTCATATATGTATCTTCTCTTTTTGTCATACACATAGATCACTTTCTTCTTTCTGTTCTATAGCTAGGTATTTTCCTATTTTCACATTCGTTTGGTATTTACTAATGTTAGCGCTCACTAGGATTTTACTTATATCGTATGTGGATATTTCCAACATGTCGTGTTATTCATCATCACATACATAGTTGTGATTCTCTGATAATAAACGAAAAAGATACTGAGTGATAGTGTGAAATCATCTTTCGTCTATTGCATATTGAACTCGGGAAAATTCCAAACTTTACATACTCCCTTCGAGTTAATTCAACTACGATAGTATTTCAACTACAACTTGATAAGCTCTGTCCGCTGATGTAAATCTCATCTCAATCGCATGCTCTCCTATCGTGGCAGCAGCAATTCATTGATCCACAAAATACTGCACTACTTAGATGACTAGAATCAGTGAATTAAAGGTTTCATGAAAAAATGATGCTATTAAAATGTGTTTTCAGCGTTTACCGAAATGTACTCAGATCATGAACAGTTGTATTGAAGTATGATTTCATGTGAATCGGGCCTAAAACACAGCTGGAATTTGCACTCAAGACAATCTATGTAATTTAAACATGGTTCACTTTCATGTGCACTTATCATGTTTGTGTTTTTCTAATAATTGTCCAGCTTAGGCGCTGGTAAGCGTATGACATACAGTCTGATTTGTTGCTAACATACAAATCAGCAAGGCACTCTAAAAAATCCAGCTATTTGAAGCAGTTTCTGATTGGACTCTATACATTTAATTTAGAGACTTCAAGTCTCCATTTGATAACTGATTTTAGACATTAATGGATATGTCGACAAGTGGAAATTAAAAAGAATATTTATCATCAGGAAGTTCTTGAAAAACATTGAAGTTCAAAATCAAATAAGCATCTAAAGTATATCTAATTCTCAATTGTACGTCGGGTTCAATCTCCTTTTTTGAGCCTAACTTAAGTTTCCTTTTTCATGATATCTTACTTCGAGTTGTTTGTTTTTTAGAAAATTTTGCTCTTTGAAATGTGCTTTGACAAAGCTAATATCGACGATTTTAATATAATCTAGAAAAGCAAAATAAATATAAAATATTGTAGTAAGAATGAACGAAAAAGCAAATTCTTTAGTTTCATTTATATATTTATAAAACCATTTCAGACATCATACAATAAGGAAAAAAAACTTAGTATAATTAGAGTTACACACAATTATATGGTTCAATTTTTAGCTTTTACAATTTTCAACTCGCATTACCAGTAATTTTCGAGTAGGCCAGTTGTTGCGAGCTCAGCGAATGTCATTATATAGCAGAGGGTAACTATGCATCAGTCAACAAAAACAAAGAAACAGCAGTCCGTAATAGAACAATGAACAAAAGGTTACAAGGTCAATTCGCGAACACAAGAATATAGTGAAAAGGATAGTGTGCATGAAGTGTGCACTGTAGCGGTAAAGATCGTTACACCAATAGTTAAGATTCATGTACACGATAACAAGAAGTGCCAACATCTTATTCCTAAAAAAAAAACAAATTTCTCTTCCAGGAGAAATTGCAACAATAATCTTAATAAGACGTAACATACAAAAATCCGTATATTTCTGGACTATAAATATGATTTTCTAGATCATAAAGAGAAAAGACGGATAATTACCAAGTGAGGGCTCATGTAGTCCGAAATATGAAAATAACACGTTACAACAATTCGTTCTTTTATCGTACTCAATGCATTGTGCACCATCAAAAACGTCTGGAAAATCGCGTTTTAACGAAGTCCTTTGTTCTTATATTTCAACTTCATTATAAAAGTATTTAGAAAAAATATTTCAATACATTAAAATTAGTGATGAATAGATATAACTCGCATTGTCTTAATGTTACAAACAATAGCAAAATGTAATGTTTACCAATAAATAACAGAAACCAGGTAATATAGATTCGTAGAAAGTCAGGCGTTATACAATAGGCGTGGTTTTATTTCTTTTCAAAGAACAAATTCATTTGCTATATAAATATAAATAATCAAGTAATAGCTTTGTGGTGAAATCTTTTTTTAACGTTTTATTTTATCTTCCAAATAATGAAATAAATCATTTTACAAGAAAAGATAACTCCAGAGTTGAGGATCTCATCCATTCTAAATTCAAAGTGTTCGATCTTGCTTTTTCATTATTTGAAAGATATAATAAAATGTTACCGAAATTTCTATAGAAAGTTGTTACTCGATTGTTTACATTTACATAGCCATGAATCTATTCTCTTGAAAGAGAAATGAAACTACACTACTGTTACATGCTCTTTAACACGTGACTTTCTTCGTATCGATGTTTCTTAGTATCTCTTATTTATTAGTAAATAGTGCATTTTACTGTTGTTTGCAAGGGTGTGGATGTAAATAAAGAGAATCTCCAAACCCTCACCCAAAATCAAATAGCAAAGAAAAGACAACGTGCCCATTTCACCATTGTAGGATTAAAACAGTCTACGTTTATCATTGGATAATGAGATAAATCTCATATGTAGTACGTGCACACGCATAAATCATCTGCAATTAACATTATGCTGAAAACAGGGTGTGGGTGTGGGTGTGAGTGTATTGAATTTCTTCATCTGCACCCATACGCACTCCCACGCCCACACCCACACCCCATCCACACACCCACACCCCATGCACACACCCACCGACACCCCATCCACACACCCACACACCCACCGACACCCCATCCACACACCCACACACCCACCGACACCCCATGCACACACCCACATACCCACCGACACCCCATCCACACACCCACACACCCACACCTAACTTAGAAATTGAACTATCTATTTTGTGGTATATTATTTATGTGTGTTGCTTTATGTCTTGTACGTTCAAAGAAATATATGTTTAAAATGTAGTCATTTTTTTAAATGTTACCTTGTTGTGCATGCTTTAATAAATCAAATATGTCTGAATTTCAACCAATAGTGTTTGATAGTGAACAACCATCAGAAATATTCTTCAAAAGATTTACAATGTTGCATGCATCTGAACCGCTTGAGTGTGGTAGCGTTACAGGCGGTGGAAATGATGAGTTAAAACCTGATAGAGGTAAATCAATGAAACGACTTAAATTCGTTTGACAGGGATTCGCATTATCATAATAATATGGATCAAATGTAAATTGATGCTTGACAACTGTGTTGTTATATGCAGAGATATGTTGACTGTTACAGATTGAAATCAATGATATCGAATTATTTATTGCTATATAGTTCTCCCTAATTGATACATTGGCTGCATTGTTACCTTGAATCAAACCTTGACCGTAGACTCCAAATAGAAATGTTGATGACTCTACAATAACGTCGGAGAAAACTGGAACTAATTGACGCGGAAGTGGTGCAAAAGAAATGACCCCTTTTTGTTTTGCAATTCCTTGATTGCAACTGATATAAATGTTCCGACTGAGTGTCACATTTTGTGCCGCAACACTTTCATACCAATACATTGATGGCTCAAACAGCACAGCTGGTCCACTTGTTCTATTAAATAATGAATCTGTTATCTGTATATTTCGTGTTTTTAATAGAACACCACGTGCTCGATTGTTGGCCACAGTTAAATTCCTAATCGTCAATGTTGGTGTGTCAGCAACAGAAGCCCAGTCTCCAACACTCACATTGATGGGACTAGTGAATGTGAAGAGTCGTGAAGTTGGACTATAGATTGAAGATGACGCTACTGTTGCTGTTGCATAGACTGTGAATTGTTGTTGACTGCTGCTAAATTCTAGACGTGTGCCAAGTCCAACATTAAGTACATCAAACCAATTAAACTCTTCAAAGACCAATGCAGTTGAATTAATGATTTCTGCTACAATGAAATAAAATCCATGGACATTCAATCCATCATCACCTTGAGCTTCACATTTACTATCGATTATATTTATATAATCTCTACTGTCTGCAAAGTGCATACAATCTACTATTGTACTCATCCAACGTCCATCGCGTGGTATTACATGAAAGTCAATTATATTTAGACGTTTTGCCCGTAGTGTAACTACCCCCATACACCATGCTGTATAGATTCTTATCGACTGGACAGTGAAATCAGTTACATCTTGAGCATCAATAGCATGGCGGTCAAACGTATAACGAGCGACAATGGGATCTCCCGCAACAAATATTGACGAAGATGCCAAAGGGATGCGTAATATACCTGGTGAAACTAAACTAGTGTTCGCATTCGAAGGTGGTGTCTGATAGATTTCATATGCATTTGGGCTAAAGGCTGGTCGCATTTCAATTGGATCATATTGAAGAATTGCGCGCACTTGTCGACCAATATCAGCTTTGTGTGGTGGTACTACTTGGACATCGAGATAGCTCGTACTCACATTCACTACATATCCAGCAGTAAATGGAAGTGGATCGAAATCAATGGCTAATGAAGTGATAGTTAGTCCTTGACAATGAAAAGGTTTGAATATCGCCGCCGGAGAATTTCCAAGTAAAAGTGTTTGTTGCATTCCTTGTCCCATCACTGTCAAATTGCTGGCGGAGTCTATTATGATAGCTGATGTGAAATTATAGGTACCAGATTGAAATACAACAGTATTATTTGATCCATTCGCAATAGCCATTTTGATAGTTAACTGAACGGCGTGTGTATCATCAATTTGATCGTTTGGATAGGCACCATAAGTAGAGACAGAAAACGTTGCTCCTCCAATGTACGACCATTGAATCGATACAATTAGAACGACCAACCATTCGAAGATAAACTTCATGCTTATTGATCACACTTGTCACTTAAAAGATGTTCCTGATTCTGTGAAAAAGAAGGCGCTGAAATAAAGTAGACTTTTTTTAAGAATAGAAAATTCAAATCGTATCATCGGGAATACGACAACGATTTTGTAATATTCATCTGTTAACCTTGCAGAAAATTTCATTTGATTCTGTGAATGTAAAACTCCTTACAGCTCTTCCGAATCGCATTTCGTATCAATTTGGCACCCTTCATAGCTTTATTTCGTCAGACATTTTCCTGTCACTTGTTTATGATGTATCTGTTCCCGCTCTTGCAGTCAGTTACCTGCTCTCTAGCCGGGCTCATTTAGCCCGTCTCAACCTTGTTTCTCGCGCTCCCTTCTCCGAAAATTACACCCTCACTCTCATTCTTACTTTGACCGGCATTATTAAACCTAAAAACATTAGTATTCGCAGCTGTTCCAAGTCTCAAAGATAAAACCGAAGTATATAATGTTGTCTTTTTCCGTTCTGTTTTGTCGATTAATGAAATTTAACTGGCATGTTTCTTTGTTCTCATCTGCAAGTTTTTAAGCAGTGTTGATAGCCTTTCATATTCGACGCATTTTATTTCCTATCTTTTTCTTAATAGACAAGATGAGCAAATCAGAGGTTTCTCAAATAGTTTTCTTATTAAATAAGCAGTGATGTCTATTCAATTTCGATAGTTTTAAAATGAATCTAAACTAGTTTTTACAGCAGAGAAGAGGCGATAATTCATACACATGTAAGTATGTGCTCAGCAAAAATACAAAAGACTTGTCAACGTATTTGGAACATTCATTTATTGTTGCAATACATTTGCAGTATATTGGAAAATATTTTATTCTTTGTATTCATTGGTCCAATAGTGAGTGGCTTCTCAAAAAGAAAAAAATAATAATAGCTCAAACCGCGATCAACTATATATATACTTTTTTGATTTAACTTGAAGTTAAGGATGCGTTATATGAATAAATTACCACGACGTGTTTCGATTCAGGTACAAATCTAATCAGGTCTGTAACGTAGAGAAAATCTGCTACAACCGGTTTCGTCCTTCACTAACCATCTCAGCGATTGTTTTGTTTCTGGATGAAGGTGAGAGTGAGGGTAAGTTGCTTCTATTCATCCTTCCTATCACCTTCACCTCATCCTTCGACTAAAGTTACGGATATATCCGTTAAAGCTAATGATACCATCAAGAGAAAAACAAAAAAAACTTGAATTTTTTATAGGCCTTTCGAAGTCTTTGAAAGTTNGTAAGCACTTTTTTTTCATAAATGAAATAGTATTGAATACAATCAGTAGATTGCCATTATTGATAAAACTAGTCATTGGGTGCAGTTTATTAAAACAACTGGTTGTCAGAAGTACTTCTCAAAAAAGAACTCATACTTTAACTGGTTCATAAGAAACGAACTCGTTACTGACACAAGCTTAACGAGAGCATCGCTGTGAATGACAAAAACGGCGAAATGAAGACCAACACTGACATCCACATAGTAATCCTGCAAAAATAGCTCAGGCAGTTTTATTCCTCTGAAATTTGAACTCGTCAAAAATTCTGTTGAAATCGAGATTATGAAGTGCCAAAATCTAAAACCATAAAAAGCCATAAGTAACCCTATGTTCTGATAGTTGTATTTTTGTTTGACATATTAAGGGTATGGATATAAACAAAAACAGTACATCCACATCCGCGCCGCAGTGACTGTATGTGTATTTTCCTGTCCCGACACCTATACTCGGTCCACTCCTGTGTGTGTCATCTGCCGCAGAATTGAATGCGTGAGTACTTCAATAATTGAATAGCTGAATTCAAGTTTCAAGTTTGACATATATGGAATACGCTTGGCTTATTTTATTTGTTTAACTTTCAAAATCAAATTTAAATATAATCAATATAGAACAAACGAAATTTTATCCAGAAGTAAAATTCTCTAAATCAAGCCATTGATCTTGTGTTTTTGTGTTTGCATGATATTTGTTTGTTGTTGCGCAAAAACTAGTTGCTCTCAAATTCATACAAAATGGAACTTGCCAATTTTGATCTATACAACTTTTAGCATGGTACCAAAAAAGAAAACTAACTTGTGTGCATACATTACATTAACGATTTTTTTTTCGATACAAATTTTTGTATATTGTATAGCACGTTTATAACGAAAACATCTATAATTAACACAATTAACCGTATAACAACTAACAGCATGTAGCAAAGTTTCAAAAAAATGTTACGTTGATTGTTGTCATTATAAAAGTGTACTTGCAATTGATTTATCATTACTATTTAATAAATTTTGTTCATTATCTTGGCTCATATCAACCGTTAATAATACTGAACATTCCATTTTATGTTCATATTTTGGTTCAACATTATAACATTTTTTACATAGATCAAAATCGTCACATACTGTACAATAATAACGAATATCAAACTATTGTTGGCATCTATTGCAATTATATGTAAACATGTCTGTGAATGATGTATGTAATTCAAATAATAAAGCCATGGTTGAAAATTTCGCACGACGTAATGAAGAAAATTCATAATTTTTATCACCTGCAAAATTTAAAAACACTTCTCGAGTATCCATTAGGTCACACTGAATTAGAGAATCAGGATCATTGATAACTGGATAGGCTGTTGTTTGATTATGAAGACGAATAACAAAAATAAACTAAAGAGATAAATGGATGTAAGTTGTAAATATCAAAATTCTTGGAAAAGAAAGGGCGATCAAGTTCAGTTTAATAAGTCTTATGGATTTATATTAGACGATTATCTTTTTTTCTCGACATTAAACTATTCTGTACCGTGATTATGGTGTTAAACGTTTCCTTTTGAGGGGAGGGGAATGAAATAGTTAATGTATATCAGAAGATAAAGAATTCTTGTATCTGAACAGCCTTCGTATGGATACTCTTCCTTTCTCCCACATTTGTATAATAGGTTTAGCTATGAAGTTCAGTGTTTGTTGCCACTTTATTAGTAGTCATATAGATTCTAAATTACTTCCAGATTAAATTCATAATGGACAAAATCCATCTTTAACAATTTGTTTTCTTTATAATTTACTTCTTTGCGTTTTTCCATAGTTGAAAATATTATAGATAATAAATCAGTACAATTTGACATTTGATTTGCCATTTTCTTCAAAAGTTTCTTTTCATATGTATTTGCAGATTTACGTTTACCAGAAATCTATATTAAAATAAAATAAAAAGTAAATATTCATATTATAGATAAAATCAAGATTTGAACAGCGACTGTTAAAATTCGACTAGAGCGATAAATTCATCCGATGGAATAAAACATTTTTCATTCTACTCATATGATCACATGAATTTATCATTAATTGGATTTTAATTTTGGCTACTGAATAGATTATACAATTTCTACTGACTTCTGTTGGATCTTCTTGATTAAGTTCTAAAATATAATCAAATAAAATTCGATTTTTATTATCAATAACAAAAAACATACTTTCAATACTATCTTCAATAATAATCGGCCACAAATCATCATCAAAATATGGAATGTCAAGAACTGTATATACTTGATTATCCAAGCAATCTTGCATAATATTCTAAATTCATCTAATTAAAATAAAATATCAATAAACGCTTTCGGAAGATAAGTGAGCATAGTTCTTCGTGGGCTCTCCCTTTTTATACATTTTTATTTGAAAACGCATCTTAGTCAGCATTCGTGGAAGAATCACTTTTTTTTCTGAATTCTTGGTTTTTATGCCAAGAATCGAATAACAAGTTCAATAACATGAAAAACAGTTATCTATTTATCATGATACTTTCTTATGTAATAATTAACTCAAAAAAATGGACACTTTTTTTACCTTATAATCAATAGCAATATGTTCTGCAATTGCTCTATCAAGCATCTTTCTACACCAGTCGCGTAGATGCTTTAGCTTTGGTAAACGTTGTTCAGGTGGATGACAATGAAATATATAATCAAAATCTTCACGTGTTGGACAAGCCCATAAATGAGCATACATATATCCATGTTGTTTAGCATAATCCAAATAACCAATTAAAATTTCATGATAAACATCTTGACGATAAAGTTTTGGTCGAAAAAAATGGACTGTATCCAGATACGATATATAAACACGATGTGTATTTGGTGCTGGACAACGTTCATCATATTCTTGTACATAGATACCAAAGAAAACAATATCAACACCTTCGATTTCTTGAAAAGCAAATATAGCTTTTTTACGATATGGATAGCCATCTACTACTTGATTTCGATAAAAAATTTTTAATTGAGATTTTACTTTACATATTTTATCACAAGAAGCTAATACACGAATTGTAACGCGACCCTCATGACAATCTTTATCAAATAGAAATTTATTAACACGTTCTTCTAATCGTGATGATAAATCAGTTACTGTTAATTGTTGTGCTATATAACGATTTTCTTTACGCTTTATATTATATTCACGTATACATGTATTACATATAAAACCTTCAGGCCATATTTGATCTAAACGTAATGCACATATTTGATGCCAACGACGTGTACAAATAATACAATCAATCATTATTTCAGGTTCTTGTATATCATTTTTAGCCAATAGAAATAATTTTTTTGGTATTTCAACTAATGCTTGAGTTGGATCATCACCGACAAATATTGATTCACTTTCAATTGAATTAAAACATTTAACACATAATGTGTATTTACCACTTGATAGATTAAATCGTGATGGCTCAGAATTGCTATAATAATAATAATAACCATAAGATGGGATTTCTCAAACATTGCTGCTTTCCATAACATAGCATAAGTTTTGGTAAATATGCATATTGACGACCACAACAATAACCTAATTCTTGTACAACACGATCAATAGATTCAACAAACAGTTTTGCAAGTTTTGTACACATTTTATAGACACACAATGGTTTATTATTATAAAGTCATGCATCATCACAGAATTGTAATGAATTTTTATATTCTCCACGTAATAATTTATTATGCATGGTTGATATATTCATTGGATGCTTAATTATTGTTGGATAATCGAGTATATTAAGTGCAACAGGATCGACCGCTTGACGAAAAATTATACAAGATGTTTAAGTAATTGTTTACTTGATGTATCAATTTGTCCTGTTGTTGCTGCTTTCATATCGCCATTAGTCAACGATTGTGAATGAGATTCAATCATCACAGTTGTTGATGATGAATTTGTTGGAAAATGTGAAGAGTGATCTTGTGTATCGTTCTTTTATCATTGAAAATCAAGAAACCTCAATTAAAAGACATTAATAGTAGATTATTATAATTCATATTGTATGAGTAGAATATTCTGGAGTAGATATGAATGAATGGAAGATCTTTACAATTGTGAAGTTTATTTGCCTACGATAGTATTTCAACAACAACTTGATAAGCTTTGCCCAATAAGGTGACTAGGACCAGTGAATTGCATATTTCGTTGAGAAAAAGTATTCTATTAACATGTGCTATTTAGAATCGTGTCGATACCTACTTGAGGAATGAACAATTTTATTGAAATATGATGTGAGATGAATCGGCTCTGAAAATAGCTCGAATCTGCACTTATCATGTTTTTGCGTTTTGTAAGAGTTTCAAACCATACTATTCTTTCCTTTTTCGTAATTCCAGAAGAGATTAGGCAACTTCGTTCTCGATTTTTCGAGTTTTTCAATATAAACGCAGGTAAGTGTATGACCTACACAGTTTGATTTTTTTCTACGGATACATGTCAGCAGGGCATTCTACAAAATCAAGACACTGTGAAGCAGTTTCTGATTGGATACTATACGTTAAATTTAGGGACTTCAAGTGTCAATAGATAACTGATTTTAAAAACTGACATGTGTTAGTTTCTGTTGATGGGACCGTTTAAGGCAATGTAAACTAGCGTCTAGTATCTGAAAAAAGGCTAACTCAAGACTATTCTACGAGTGAAAATCAAAAAG
>CAJNSZ010001738.1:0-21941 GCA_905329745.1 Rotaria sp. Silwood2
AAGCATAAAATTATATCCAAATTGTGATGTTTTAAATTTGGATGAGTACATTGAAAATGGTACATTCATTTCGTGAGAATGTTTAATAAAAGAAAATGTCATTGTACTATCGCTATTCAGTAATTTTAGATTGTCCTTCGAGAAGGCAAGAATGAAATGATAATTGGTTTTTATTTCATCCAGTTTTGAACTTACTTGCATAGATTCATTCGATAAAGTTTCTGCTTTGAACAGAGAAGTATTAACACTTTCTTGAATACCAATCAGTTCTTGTCCCTCATCACAAACAGCATTAGAGGTTGTAAGCAAATAATTGGAATTATTAGCTAAATGATTTTTTGAAACATTAAGTAATATTTCCTGATGTTTGTCACTGAAGTAGTGTATTGCAATTTCAGACCATTTTATCTAATAACAAAGACAAAATGTTCCGAAACTATTCAATATGACAATAGAACATACGTGTTCGATACAGCCAGGTAATCCACATGGTATAGATCGATATGTACAGATGTCTTGTCGATGTTCTTCGTATAGATTTACTGAGAAAAAATGTTCACGGCAATCACTACATTGTAAATATGCATGCTGTTGTTGTAGATGTTTCTGAAATTTTTCATATTACATTTTGAGATTTTGAAAAGAAATCAAATACTTTATAATCATTATATAGTCCATTCCAAGTACATGCATAACATTTTATTTCAGTCGTATTTAATTCTATTTCAGCTCCTCGGTCAGCATTTGCCTACTTAACAGTAAAACTTGTTCCTATGCATTCAAATAATGAATTACTATACCTGCTTTTTTGCTTGTTTTGTATGACAAAATGGACAAATAAACGGTTCACTATATACCAATATATTCATTAGTATGAAATATGCTCCAATCGAACTCAGAAATAGTTACCTATTCGGCAAGCCTTTCTGCGAACACCATCGACATAAACGAACACCACAACATACGAGTTGTATTGGTTCAACCAATAACAATTTACATAATTTACAAAGAGAACTTAAATTAATAGTCCCGTTATTGTTTATCTTCAATCCTCCGAATGAATTCTGTGTTTCTTTTACCGTTGCCATCAATAATGTTATTCAAAAATTAAATATCTACGGTGAAGAGGTAATAAATGTATGTCAATCTAAAAATAAATGTATAACATACATAAGTACAGGTAAATAAATAAACGATCTCGATGGATGAATCATCATTTTTTCTTCTTGTTTTCGGCTATATTGCTGGATTTTTCCAGCGAAATGGTGGAGTAATAATAAGAAGCAATGTACTTTTTTTCGATTAAGTATTTGAAGTATTAAATAGCAAAAAAAAAAAATATCATGACTTTTGATGTTTTTCTTGAACTTTATCATATAGTTCAAGATAATCGTTTTATTTTATTTTTAGCTAGTAAAAATTACTATACACGAACATCAGTATTTGTTTGTATTTCATATAAAGGTAAGATTATCTGATATTTGAAAAGAATATTGTAAAAAAGAAATAATATGCTATACTGTTCTTATGTTTTTCAAGGATAAACATAACCTCGATATCACAATTCAATATATTGCTTGAATGAGAAAGTCGAGGTCGTTATAACAAGCTGTATTTCAACCAATGAATAAATAGCTGGTTAAGGTTATTTTTGTAATTAGTAATTATTTTCGATTCATGGAAAAAGCTCCCGATAAAAAAAATCATCAATTATGGTTAAGGCTTTCAATTTGAGTAATATATATGATACATTTTTGTTGTTAATACGCTTCTTTACACGTGACTGTGGATGAAATTATTAATTGTCTTTCGTTTTTTATTGTAGTATTACTAATTATTTTTAAGTATTATAGTTGTCTATGATCATTTTCTGATGATTCATTGATGATCCATTTTCAAAAGCAATATTCATCGAGACATTTGCTTACTCATGTGCTTGTTCTTTTTTCTTTGACTATGTTACTCCATTTCACAACGAAAGAAATAGTTAAGAGTAATATTAAATGATTCACTAGTTTTATATTCTAAAACAAAGTTCATTTATTAAAGAAAATTGTTTAGAATATATGAGGGATAATCTTTAATTGAAGATATATCGTAGTAGTAAGAACCTCTAGCAAAAAGTTTTAAAAAATGAATAAAAATGAATATAAGTAGTTTCTTCATATTTGTTCAGTTTTATAGATGGCTTTGATAACGTGAACAGCAGCATAATTGGTATTTTAATTAATATTGATCGATAGAAGTCAATCAACAGACTATAAAACTATGTTGGTCAGAAACAAGCAGTTTCTAGTGTATTACAATTTATTGAAAACAAGGCATTTTTAAAATACATGAACATCTACGGATACCACTCAACCCACAATAAGCATCTACCTGAATGAATCTTGATAAAAACTCGGTTCCAGTCAATGGAAACTGTGCTTATAAACAGCTGCCAACATCATTTCAATATAATGATCATGTAGGGTGTGACTGGGGGTGTGTGCGTATCGTTTTGAGTGTGTGAGGTATGGGTGTTGGTGGGAGAGTGAGATATTAGATTACCAACAGTCACACAAGCAAATAGAAGATCAACAGAAAAATACACATCGAAGACAATATGATCTAATATTATCGTCAATATCATAACAAATAGCTCTTATCGAAATTTTATTATGATATTAGTTGAAAAACGATCAAATATCACAGAAAAATAAAGGTTTATTTCTATTATCATTACATATAAAGAGAAAGTTTCCTCAAGCTTTGTACATGGAAATAAAGTACCTCCATCCCTAGTTTTGGATTGCTCTAAGTATACATTAAAACTTTTAGTGATAATGTCAAACTTTGATTTCCAGAACTTCTTTATTTTAAAATTCTCTTTTCCATTACTTACACAGATTATGATTCAAAAGGATAATTTTTATATATATTAATTGCAACCCATCGAAATTTCTCTTTACATGTGCTCTCTTTTGTGACATACATGATAATTTACATATTATTCTTCATATCTTACGATAAAGAAATTTGATAAAGATTTCTTTATATTTTATCACTGCATATAAGTCTATATTAATTAAAAGATATAGTTTAAATAATTCCAGAGTATAAAATCCTCGATCTTGAAAATCTATGCCTTACCTTACCTTATGACGAAAATATCTTTTTTTGCAATTTGTATATAAAGTTATGTATTTAATCGCATTTTATTTTATATTGTATGATATAATTGGTTTTTTCCAACACAGTCGAGCCACCAATCAGTTGGTTTTTTCCAACAGAGTCGAGCCAGCAATCAGTTGGTTTTTTCCACCAAGCGCAACTGAAGACAAAAAGTGTTGACAGCGAAAAAGAAAAAAAGATTCATACAATTCGTTCGTTCTGTTGACACACCTGGTGAAGTCATTGAAACGAATATTAATGATTAGATGTAGAATATTAGTAAAAACATTTCTAAAGTGAAGACTTGTAAATTATGAATAGTCTCAAGTTCGACGGAGCGATTTTCGCTGGAATTGTCTCTCCCCAACATAAACACTTTTTGGTTCTGAACAATGAATATTCTTTGCAGTCTATCTTGCTATTATAACATTTTAACTGGGAGTATACATACAATATTTTTTTGATCTTTCTACTATCTATCATTTGTTTTTTTATCAATTTTGAATATTTACATTTTATGCATAATTCAACTACTCTACGTGGAAAGAAAAGAGTGACATTACGACACGAATTAATTTGGCAAAAAAAACCGAATTACTTAATGAGTTAGAATCAAAATTAATTTACATCGATATTACTTCAAAAGCAGAAAACAAATAATATTAAAGTATTTTAAAAAAATAAATTTTGTGTTACAGTTAAAAAATCTTCCAATCCAAGACGTTTGGACGAAAACAGATATTTTGGAACAGTTTTATCATTTCACAGCAAACCATACGTCAACTCTCTGAGTTGAGCATCTCCATATAGTGAAGGCTTGTGTAACCGTTCCGATAAAGAGGTTTTGCTGTAGATGCAGTCAATGATTCATAAATTTGCAACAAAATTTTCTTGTTTATTGTTTAAGAAAACTGAAATCTGATCAAAATAACTAATTTCACTGCTTATCTGTTAAACAGAAGAAAATTGAATACAATATGCATTCTATCGTTTGTCTAAATATAGTACATATTCATGACAAACAATGGGCGATAAGTTGTCGTTAATCGAGTGTATTTGAATAATATACCAACAGTATGAAATAAGCATATTCATATTTTGCCATGCATAAGTAATTTGTGAGTTATAGTATCTGGAACGTTAGTAATATTTGACGTCAGATACTTCATGCTGCTAGAAAGTAAGAGCGACATATTGGTTAGTTTAATATGTTGTTATGCTATAAAAAATATATTACGAAAGAAGAAACTAACGGGAACTACATAAAATGACACTCATTGTTTGAGCTCATATTGAACCCATAGGCAAGTCTCAGTGGGAACAACAAAAGCCTACAAAGATTCGTTCCCATTGTCCTGTAGCACTGAGTCATAATCGATTCACTGGATTTTTTATCTATTTTTAGATACCCCCGGAAGACCGAAAAGCGAAGTTTTGATTCAAAACTTCGCTCATAGATAGGTCTTGTGTTTCTTAGAATATCCTGAAAGTTTCAGCCGAAAAGAATGTTCCTTCATTGAGTTATTGCATTTTTAAATGAATTCTATTTTTGTGACATGTTGTCTGTGGTCAAGGACTATTTTTGGAAATTCAGTATCTGGACGAAGAAATATTCTTCTCAGTTGAAACTTTCACAATATTCTAAGACTCATTAGATCTATTCATCGACAAAATTTTATATCGAAATTCTCTTATTTCATTTTTTGGGAATAACCTACAAATGAATCGCAAATCCACTAAATCAATTATAACTAGGTGACAAAAGGTCCATGAGGACGAATAATTTTAATCTTTTGCTAGTCTCACTGAGACAGCCTGTAAATCCAATATGAAGTCAAACGACTTTTGAAAGCTGGGGCAGTTTTCTGGTTAGTAGAAGCTTCAATATAATGACAATACAAAACTGCATTATCTTAATCTGCTTGAGTGCTGCAAGGAAGTTGTACTAATATATGGTTTTGGACAATGATATTTTCTTATCTACCTGTCATATGGCTATCAAAACATAGATCACTTGAAACAATTATTTGACGATCCACTTTTTATACTACGTTAAATAGTTGATTTTTTTATTCGAGATCACATTGATTTACAAAAGTTACTTTTTGTTTTCTATTGCCGTCGTAGTCATTGTCAACATGCATATATGCCCACATTTGCTATTGCATGAAAGTTGTTTACTTCGAATTCATCGGTTGTTACCGAGTAAATCAAATGCAACAGACGAATCTACGATTTCATTCAGTTTGTCTTGTGAATCAATGTTACAAAATAATGCTACGTAATCATTTTATATTCAGTGGCAACTGATTAAGAATTCATTTTCTTTTCAGCAATTGATTTAACTTATAGTTAACTGCAGTAAAATTGAATAAATAATTATATTAAACTTTACAATTCAGCTTCTTGTAATAAATTTTCATCAGCACGTATTTTGCTTGTTCAAAAACACTTTGAATCATAACAAACAATGAGTATAGTGATATACACTTAAGAAATTCATCAAATCAAGAAAATAATAATTATCTTTACTTCTATAACTAAAGGAAGATAAGCGATTCTTTTAAAATCATTGAATTAGTACAACATAATTATTTCAGAATTGAAGACCTTTCATAACTCTCCGAGAAAAGTCTGACCATTTCCACGAAAAATGAAAATTTTGTTAACCTACTTAATCATAATTTATTTCGTTCGACTATATATATTGCACCCGGGTTCCGTCTTTGTAGTATATGTATGTACTTATTTTTAGTCTCTATAAGAAGCAAACACACACATTGACATCAGCAAGATGTTTTCTACCAGACTTTTGTCGCTTCTTATGGCGCCAATTATACGTATATTAAATCAAATAGTGGCAAAAACTATTTTATAATATTAACTGGTTTTTGTATGAAAGATAGAGAATAATGATTTTACATGATGTTATTTCATATATATTACATATTTATGTTTCCGTTGAACAATTCTTCATTTTAGTCGCTTAATGATTGAACTATGATATATCATATAACAATGTTGTACAGGTAAGAGGAGTGATTAAAGTGAAATAATGCTTTCATTCTTTCTTTCATGAACAACTGTTGCTATTTTTATGTCTCTTATTTGGCATGTTGCATATAAGCATTTGAAACAATATGAACGACACAAAGTGTAGTTCAAGATAGATATAATTCCAGTAGAAGATTGTTGATAATAAGAATCTAGGTATCATATCTATGTTATAATTAGTTATTTGACTATTATCATTTCATTTTAAATATGAGTGAATCACTGAAACGTGTCGCTATCTTTAGTAGTGATAATTGGTATGCATTAAATTTCAATAGTTACATTAATAATTTTCTTTGATTTTAATCATAAAGGAGTTAAACAATTGCGAAAATTATTGGCAATAGTATTACTAAATTTGATATATTTGAAAGTAAAATACGAATATATGTTTATGAAGAAATAATCAATGAACGAAAACAGACTGTAATTATTAATGAAAAACATGGAAATATCAAGTATTTGCCATGTCATAAGTTTACGTCAACTATTTATTGTATGTTTTATTTTATTACAAAAAACAGATCCATCTATAGATTCTTTGATTAATTGTTCTTAAAACCAATCTAATATAATTAGTATAGCTAGATGTAGTTAAAAGAGTAAAAGATGCCGAGATTTCACTGTTTATTTTATCACATCAAGTTGTCAAACGAACATCTAATACAATTAAGTCTCATATAAAAAGCAATGTTTTTGTTGTATTCTTTTTTTCAAAAGTATGCTTATTTCTTTTATAGACATAAAAAAATGTCATATACGAATGTCGTGTACTTGAAATATTTTGTTATGTAGTAATGGATGCGTATATAGCTGTTGAAGTTGTATCGGGAGCATTTTGCGAAGTAATCATTGATTCACATAATTATGAACATAGACAAATAATGAAAGTTCCTCTTCAAACAGAAGAATTTTATATTGTTATTAAATCAGATATAGAATTTATTGAAGTATTTGACGCTTAAAAAATATTCTTGCAAGATTTTCCTATGGATTAGGATATAGTGATAATGCAAAAGTTGCTGTTATTCGTCTTAGATTAAAAGAAATGGTACAATTTTGTGAAAAATTTTTTCTTCGTTCGTTATTCATTATTATAAAATATAGGAAGTTATGTTGATTTTATTCACAAGACATCATCCACAACTATTTTTGGATTCATGTGAACTTGCATATCTTGTAACAATCCATTATAGTAGTCGTAATTGTAAAGTAGGTGGAACATTTGCAAATACTGATTAAGATATTCAAACACTTGAAGAAGAAATGCGCAATGAAGAAAAATTACGAGAACCT
Organism: Rotaria sp. Silwood2; assembly: GCA_905329745.1. Classification (NCBI taxonomy): domain Eukaryota; kingdom Metazoa; phylum Rotifera; class Eurotatoria; order Philodinida; family Philodinidae; genus Rotaria; species Rotaria sp. Silwood2. Next base: position 7,504 of record CAJNSZ010001738.1, read on the forward strand.
GATGCAATTGCTAAAGTTAAAGAATGGTCTAAAGAAGAGGACAAGCAAATATGTAAGACTTTATTTCCTTAGACTTTTGAATTATTTTAAATGCACTAAAAATTCTTAATTTAAATAGACCTCTGTTGTTCACAGTGGTACATGTTATACATGAGTGTCAACATGTAATATTTATGCTAATGTGATAATTGATCAATACTATCTTGCTTTTGTTAGTTTATTTGATTATTTTTAATTCAGATATTCACTGAAAAGTCGAACCTTTTGCTGCTTTCTAAGTAAAATTTACAGGTGTTTTACAAAAAATTTGCACATATTCTTCTACAAATAGTATCGTCTATTAATGATATTTTTGAATTGTTTTATAATACAACTGATAGCCTATAAAGAGTACTGTAGAATAGTATAATTTCATATATCTTTTTATTCACCTTTCAAAACAATACAAAATAAAAATTGTTTTTCGTCGGATGAAGTAAAATAATTTGCAGCAGAAATTTGAACAGTTTTCACTTCTTCAACGAAACAGATGTTGATATTTACCATTTTTTTTCAAATTTATTTTCTCAACATTATATTTCATGGTCGGTCGAAGATTCCTATGAAATTAACGTCCAGTATGTTAGCTAAGATATTCAATTAACTGTGATAAATTATTGATAACGAACTGTTAATTAATATGATTGATACGCTTTCAGTCAGTTTCTCATTAGAGATGTTTTTGTTGATATAGTTTGCCAGATGAGTATCGCTCTTTCTATCACTCACAGCTAACAGAAAAAAAATAGGTGGTTTTCAAGCGTATGAATATGATAGAAAGCATAAAATTGCATCTCAATATACATTAGAGAAAAGAGGTTCTTTTGTCATATGGTCGCATTGATAAACTTTTTCACTTGGCAAGTATATATTTCAATTATTTGTTTCAGAGTTTTGACCAACGACGATTAGTGTTACTCTGTTATTATTATTATTAATAGATAGTCCTTAATAGAACATTTCTTTCACGGTAGGTAACATAGCTAGGCCTTACGACTTTGTTTCAATAGTACAAAATTGATATATGATAAAATTTTCGACAGAAACGAAAGGAATATAAATATATATTAAAAACAAGAGAATCTGCAGTTCTTGATGACCGTTATCTAGTATAACTGTCAAAGAGTCAATCCTAAAAAAATGATACTTATACTGCCCTCGAGCGATAGGAAAATGATCTTAAAATTAGGAAAAAAATTTTGTACAAGGTTTTTTGCAAACATCTGCATGCTTATTTTTTTCTAATTTCTTTTTTGTTTTGTCCTATGTTCTTTTTATCGTCTCATCATATTCCAGTGATTAAACGGGTGATGATAGATGCTTTTAATCAAACGTATACTAGACAAAGAAAAAAATATTTAGAACGTATCAAATTGTGTTATTTAAACTTGAATATAGGATATAATTAAGTTATTAAGACGTATATGAGAGAATGCTTCAAAAAAAGAACAATTCCTTTTTATATAAAGATCTAGATCGTTTGTAATAAATTATCATTATTAATAGACAAAAATTTGTGTCTAAATTATTTCTAATCAAAAGAAGCTAATCTTTTACAGATTTTTCTTCCATATCAAAGTTTTTCTTGTATAGCAATAAGAATTTGTATAAAGTACATACAATATTCATATTAATAAATGATTTGTTGATAGAAACAGGAATGTGCCGACTGTGGTGTTTGTACCTTCTAACATTGAGAAAGCTTTCAACTTTTTTCAACAAAAAGCGATTTTTTTTATCGGTAAAAGAAGGTTGTAGAATGGAAATTTGACTTCTGCACTTCGAAATCAGCAATTTTAGTTTACTGATCACTGACACCGTGTAGTTAGTGCACACTGATACACACGCGTCAATGTCTACTGGAGCATTGTAACACACCACTACAAAAATGACACATTTTGCTACAGTTGGTGCTTGGATGTTGCAGCGGACATGGATGTAATTAGTGCGCTAGTGGACTCAATGCGATGACATTGCGTGATAATATAAGTGTCAAAGTTAATTTCGCGCTTCAACAAGCTTTAATGCATAGTTCATTTTATTAATCAACACTTATTGATCATTTCATACCGTATATTTTCTGTGATAAACAAACATTTGATTATATTTTCATAATAGAAATATTTTTAAAACATAGATCAAGGACATCTATTTAGACACTTTTACCCGTAAATAATTTTTCATTTACAAATGACACGGTACGTCTAAAGAAGTATTAAAAAAAATAATGACGCTTTTCTCCTTCGAAATTTTCACGCCACATGTTTGCTCACGCAAGGAAAGAACAATATAATTTTTTTTTTAAATTATTTAAAACACTTTCTTATCAGCTTTCTTAAGCATTTCAATATGTTGTTTTAAGGTTATAAGAAAAGTTGGTCAAGTCTTTTTTTTCGTCCTGCTTACTCACCATTATTGAAACAGAAAAAAGAAAGTGATGAGATGGAATTATTCATTCACAAACACTGCAGGTTGCCTTGGAGAAACTTTTTTCTTTTATAAGATGATGAAAGAAAAAAGAAGTTGTTCTGTTTCTATTTGACTAACATTTTAGTTATACTGTTACCCTACGACCCTGAACAAACTTTGTCTATAAAAAGAATTCGTATTACAAACTTATTCAAGAAGACTCTCCAGTCATTTTGTAACTATGTCGTCGAAAATGAGCAAAGAAGAAATTAAAAAAGTATAAATTATTTGTAAATTTTTCTTTGAGAAATATTCTCTTTTGTTTTTGTCTAGTTATTCAAACAATTTGATAATGGTAATGGTCATTTGTCCTTAGCAGAACTTGATCGAGCTATTGTTAATTTTTATCCACAACTTGGTACAAATAAAAAAGCTATTATGCGAGCATATAAAGCAGCTGATACAAGCGGAGTAGGAGAATATATATCATATAGATTATTATTTTAAAACAATTTGTTTTGTTTTAGAATGGTTTTGTTGAATTAAGAGAATTCGAAAAGATTGTTGAACTACTTAATCATTATAATAAATTAAGCCAATTATTCGAGGAACTAGATACTAATGATGATCATCGTATTAGTTTTAGTGAATTTAAAAGAGGTTTCGTATTAATAGGTGAAGATGATTCAGATGAAGGTTATTTAAGACAAGAATTCAATAAAATTGATACTAACAAAGGTGGCTTTATTTTATTTGATGAAGTAAGATCTTTTAAAAAACTTTATTATCAACTGTATTTTGTATTCTATTTTCTAGTTCTGTATGTATATGGCAAATAGAAAATTGTAATCAAATCATTCAAGAATAAAAAAGAAAAACATTAGTAGTTCAATGTTGTGCCTTGTTTACGGAAAAAAACATTTTGTCATACTTATTGCTAATGATCAATAAAATTCTTTTATGTGACTATCTTCTTCTAGTTTTACAAATTTAATATTCATCGAAAAAATTTTCTTTATGGATCTTTCAATAAGATAATTAAACAATAGGATATTGTTTTCAAAGTCTAGCATATCATGAACTACTACAATCCTTATTTGTCTTCTATTGATTGAAAAGATTTTCCTATGTTGCATTCATATTTGGTGTATTGCATCATTGTTATTATTGAGATTCATTGAGACTTGAATATTAGACAGAGAATATGTCGGTACATATCACAGATATATTGGATAGAAGAACATTACATAAATTTTAAAATGATGAAGTAAATATCACCACGATGAACTACAAGACTGTAGAACTTAGTGGCGTAACCAGGGTAGAGTCAGGGAAATCAATATTTTATAAATATTTCAATAAAATTTATGAAATCTTATACGTGAAAACGATGAGCCACCGCGTCTTTTTTTCCACCGTCCTCATCGAAAAAATACGAGTTAATTGATCAAGAATCACGCCCTCATTTAATCCACAGAAACATCAAATATGTTGTCTACAGTTGGTTCAACTAGCAATGTATATGCTAATACAATTGCTATACACGATCAATCTATATCAACATAAAATATATCATCATTATCATCAATGCCGTCAGCATCAACATTATCAACACCATTAATATTATCATTCTTAATAACTTTTGATACTAGTAGTTCATGAGTTGATCTACCCCAGTACACTTTTGCACCATCATTAACACTCTCAGCATACGGGTATGGATGTTGATGTCGGTGAGGATGCCGATGTGCATGCTATGTGGTGCTTCTTTTCACCTATTCAATCAAGAACACTCACACATCACACCAAGACATCCACAACCCATACCAACACATTCACGTCGCACTCTAACACATAGCTACTGAGTATCATACACCGAACATCCCCACCATACCAGAGACCAATACCGAGTACAGTCAAACTTGCAGGACTCGACTCCTCAGACGCTTCAACTAATTTTTTCTCAGTTGACAGTTACAAGAAATCGACATAATGCTTTAATTGATCTCTACACTTGAAAATGAAGAGAGTACCAATTTGTACTTTGCTTTTTGCCTCCTGTATACTTTTGGGCTGCTTGTATGTTAGTGTGTGTGTTCATCAAACTCCATTTATTGGAAAAAAACTGACTATTTACACAAAAAATAGGAAGCGAATCTGAAGAACATAGACAGTGATATCCGACTGGAAACGGTGTTGAAATACAGGAGACGTACGACAGTGAACTAACGGATCACAATGGAGATCCTGATAATGACCTGGGATCTTATGACTGTTCACACATCTATCGAGTGAAAGACAGTGAACGAACTATATATTCGCAGATGAATTGGAAGAAAGAACATATAAAAACGGAATGGTAACATCCCACGAGAGAAAAAGGAAATAAATCAACAAAATAATGAGAAGGAATGCAGTAATATGGCCTGGTCGAGAGAGAAAATTATAATATTGGACTATGAAATATTTTTGCTCGAATTAAATCACTAGCTTCCTCGATGGCCGTGCGATACTATCTTCGTCTACCACCTACTCATCTGTTTCATTTATTCCATATGCATAATTGTCATCCACGTCTGATAGCTTCAGGCACAACGTATTCCACGAGAAAACCTATCATTGGTGTATAAAACGGGAAACAAACGATCACTTGCCCGAAGCTTCGAAAAAGTTTACCGATTTGATTTGTAAAAGAACTCGAGTAAACCGTGTGACTCTTAAGATAAAAGGCTTATGCGATCTAACAACTATAGTTATGGAGGCAGCTAATAAAGAGCAGAGACCAGAATGAGTCGAGCCGAGTCGCGTTTTTTCTGACTCGTTTCGATCTCTGCACCATACTTTGAAAAAGCGTAGAATAATAAACCCTACAAAAAGGATTTGTTAACCTCATCAAATTATCATAGATCCTTTTAGGATCTATGCACACTCGATAAACCCTTCAAAGGCTTTTTGTGCGTTGCATTTTCATAAAACCCATGTACAGGTTTATGAAAAGGCAACGTGTATTAACCCCTTCAAGGTATTATTATTTCTGACAGAAATTCTTGAAGGATTAGTTACATTTTCGAAAACCCTGACAGGATTTGTGAAACCGCCATAGACCCTAAAAAAAGGTTTATGAAGGTTTGATGAGTCGTTGATGAGGCTAATACATCTTTTTTGTTGGGTTTATTATTCAACGGCTTTCTTTGTACGGTGCACACTCCTCCCGCACATATACCACATCACCACACTTCCACTCATACCTCCATCCCATACATATAAAATACTCAACAGCAACCGCAACCACATCCACACCACTCTGAAGGCAAATCAAGAATTACTGCTTTATTGCAATTTCTCTCCCTAGTTGTCCGTTTGTTCGAATTACTATCCGTATACTGTAGTAACCTTAAGGGCTTTCCCTTTCCTGACTGGAAATTTGCAGTTTTTTCGTGTCTTAATTTTTGTTTGGTATGCAGATTTAAATGTCCTCCATCTAATGAATACATTTGAGGAAGGAAAAAAAATCACTTTTTTATATTTAAAGAATGGGAAAAAACTGAATTTTATGCTAAAAAGCCAAAAAACTCAGCTTTCTTTGCGATTTTCAAACGAAAAATTGAAGTTTTCTTCCCTTTTCTCCTAGAGCGTATGGCAGATTGAGCTCAAACTTTTTATAATTACTTCGATCAAATTGGGGTGCGTGTTTTCTTTCTCCTAAAAAAGTTGTACCTATCAAGTTTTACAGACTTCACAGAATTAGTATTATCTGAAAAAAGCTTCTTTTACTGTTTTTCTGATAGTACCTCCAATATTTTGCTTCTTGTGAGTGGAAAGAACAATATATTTCAAAGAAAAAAAACACGCATTCAGATTTGTTCCTAATTGCTACAAAAACAAATTCTGTTCTGAAAAACACAGTGTGGATGTTTGCGTAGGGGAAAACTCCAGGTTATTTTTGGCTCTTGATCTCCCAGAAGAAAGCATTTGGAAATTTTGAGTCTATGGCAACTTCTATTCTACTCATTAAGATCTATCTACCAAAAAGTTTACAAAATGTTCGCCCTGCCGTTCTCAAAAAACCTCGGAAAGGAGGTCCACTTAAGTACTGTCGATACTAAAAATCGAGGTGAAAATGTTAAATCACGATTATGTTTAAGATCGAATTCATTTGGCGACCAGCTAAAGCTTCATCAATTCAGTGAAGTTTTTAATCCTGTACTTAAGTATCAATAGAGTACGATGAAGTATTTGGACTTCATTGCTAGACAGACTTATGTAAAATGAAATTAAACTCATATGTTCATGACACTGGTTAATCATAGCCTTGAAATGATTAAAAATTCCTAGAGGATAGGTTTGATGTACTCTTGAAGTAGATTGATGTACGGTGAAATATGGGTGAAGCACAAAACATTCGCTTTTTCCCCATTGAGTTGAAAGCATATAACAATGTGTTTATCAAAAAAATGCAAGAGTAATGAATTAGCATCGTGATATTTATCTTTCTATATTGCTAAAATGTCAAACAGCAACTGCTTTGATCGTTCCTTTGACTATTTATAATAAACATGTTTCGTAGATCTTGATTTTTTTTCGAAATAGTTGTGATTTCTTTCAGCTTTGACAAATAGCTCTTTGTGTTTTATTTTCGACACTTTTTTGAAAAAGCATTAAAAGATCCAGAAATTCAGAATTATGTGACAAAAAAGAAGAATCAAAGTGATGTCGGAAAAAATCAAGAAATCAAGAAAATTAAAAGCGCTGAAAAGATTGCAAAGACTAACAACGAATTGATAAAGCAGAAAGCCATGTAATGTTAAATTTTGTTCATAGATGAAATCCTCTTTCATATTGTCTTTTTTTATCTGTCGAATAAATTTCTTGCAAGTAATGTTAACGTTTGAGATGGATGAATACTTTTCTGCCTACTTTAAAAACAGTAGTCTATGAACTAAATCAAAAAGGAATGATTTTAAAAGTCGACTCATCTCATGTATGAATACTGTTTAATGTGGCTACTGTAACAAGAATGATATGTTTTTGTTCATTACTTCTGTATGAAAACCATTCTCAAGTATTAACTATTCGCTCTATGAGGACGATATCTACATCCTATCGATTGTTTTATTTACAAAAGTTCATATGACTTATTAATATTTCTTATTCATCCAAGCATCTCTTCGAATCACTCCATAAGTTCGGTACATTGAGTAAAATTTGAAATAGTTTTTATTCAGTTCCAATCCAAAAAATGTTATGGCAAAGATTCTTAAATCAGTACCATTTTTCAACTTATAAAATCGATATTTACTTTGATATTTTTATTATAGTACTGTAATCAATAGAAAAATCCATCAAGAAGTCCATATTGAATATCGTCAATTAACAAAAATTTTTATACGCAAAGAAGATCGAAAACTATTAAAGCGATTCATTCGCTTTCTCGTTACATTAATGTCTAGTTGTGATACAGAACTTGTCAACTGATTTGCATTGTTGTCAGTTGTATGCTGTTTATGTATGTCTTCTTTATTTTACAATTAGCACTATTATACTATTTATTCAACTAGTTATCTATAGATATCAAATGGATCGAAGCTGTTTGACTAATTTGGCATATAGGATTGACCAAAAATTCTGATAGGATAAAAGAAAAATATCTAAACAAAAACACATTTTCAATCTTATTTTATTAAATGTTCAAAATTGTGGTCATGATTACTTATACAAAGTTTCATCCTTACTAACAGTTTGTCGAATGTCTCTTTGTAAATTCATCTTCTGGAATATCTTTAACTATTTTGGAAACTGCTCGAGTCAATGATGTTTCATTTGTTAGGCCAGTTGAGTTACGCTTGATATAATCATTAAGCCAACAATCATATAGTGCAAGGTCTGTCGAAAATAATGGATGTGGGATGTATCAATATCTTCTTGTGTTAAGCAATTAGTAACATCTGAATGAGTAAGAGATCAAGCACTGTTGTGCAGCAACGTTATTAGAACTTTTGGTTAACCCTAAGTAATTTCTAATCTATCTTTAATTGATTTTTCTCTTGGTGACTTAATTGAACGAAAACAAACACATTAAACAGACAATCCTGTAAATGTAATATTGTTCGAAATGATCGAATAATTATATGATGATACGCAATATTATTATTTTATACGTTTTTATAATAGATATTGATTGACGTTCGTTGATCTATTCTCTATTAAACTTTTTGTTTTCTTCGACCGAGTAGTTCAGCTTCTTTGTAATCTTAAAGTCCAAACAAAACTTTTTTTTTCTTTTCTTTTGAAAATCCTTGGCTGATCTTCAAGACAAATGCTGTATGACACGTAGATATGCATTTATATATATATAAACGGTTGTACGATATTTATTCATTTCTACTCAGTGGTAGACAGTAGTAATTGTGTTCAATTTAGTTAAACAAGCCCATCTTATTTATATTATGTATGACTTGGTAAACGTTCTCCATCTGGTTCTTTTGTATTTCATCTGAATGTGCATGAAATGGAATATACTTTTGTTGTAGTTTGTTTGTGCATCTCTGCTTTAAATATCTTGAAATAAAAATACAGCAGCAACGAAAAAGAATAGTCTTGTTGACGTATAGCAAAGACGAAAGCTAAGTCACAAAAATCAGACAAGAATTGAAGGGCACAAGGATCTTGTTTGATTCGGTTTCGCATGAGCTTTGCCAGAAAGTAAAGATCTGTTTTTTAGGCTAGATTCTTATGCTAAAGTATTTTTCAAAAGAATCTTGCCTCACAGGCGAGAAAAACAAAAATTTGGGAAAATAACGACGAGAATGTCGATTGATGTAGATCATTAATAGAAGTCACACAATTTGATCTAGTATAGTAGATGCATATCATAGTGTTCATTTATAGTGAAAAAGAAGAAGGGACACAACAGTTTCAACAATAAATTATTTGTGTCATAAATACAATCTTAATCACATTCAACACTAGATATATGTGATATCGGAGCTATACGATTGTCACGCATACTTTCTTTACAGCATGTTCTCCAATATTTTTTCACGAGAACATATTTTACTTGTCGACGAAATCGTCTTGATGAGATTAAAAATAAATAGAATGAGCCCTAAAAAAAACGATATTAGAAAATGCTAAAGAAAAAATATATTACATACGGAGTAATTTAAATAGAATAAAGAATAAGCTATAGCTCCGACTAGTTGTATAATAGCTTTTTGAATAGAATCATTTTGATTTGGTCGAACCTGCATGGTATATATACGATCAATAATATAAAGTATGGTAATGGTCACAAGAAATGCTACGCGAACAAGAATCATTGCTGTCAATTGTCTATCTAGTCTACGTCGAATGATTGGTATTTGACTTCGTACAATGCGACGAACATTGGTATAAGCTAATATGGCGAATGTTGATGTGATCACTACAGGCAAGAACCCAGTGAGTACTAAATAATATACATATGTAATATAGGTGTTAAAACCATTATTATATGATGAACAACCATATGTTGGTTGAATATTCGTTAAAACCAAAAATGGAATTCCATGCAAAATCCAAACGATGATAGCACTATAAGTAAGATGATGAGCAAGTTTGAGTGTACTAAATTGTTTTAAATATGGATTGTAACTAGTTGATAAATATTGATCAATAGCAGCAAAACAAACAATAGTAAGCGAAAGAAGTGTACAACTTGTAGCGAATAATTGTCTCAATTTACACCAGACAATGGATGTTTGTGTTAGATCATTATCAAAACCATTTATTGCGATACGAGAAGTAAATGAAATAAGTAGATGAACAGAATTAACTATTGATTCAACAGTAAGATAAAAAGCAGATTGTTTGTTTCGAAATGATTTTGAACTTGTGAAAACTAAAATATCAATAACATGACCAAAAATACCACCAAATAAAATTATAAAACTAACACAAACAGTATAACGTTTGGAAGCGTCAAGAATTTCCTGTGCTTTTAGTTCCAGTGACATGTTGTAAAATGTCTGTTCTGAACAACAGCTTAGATCATTGTATGCTTTTTTTTCTCTTCTCTTATACTATTCGATAAATATTTATTAGTTTTGTTTAATAAGAATGATGACAGAAACATCATATTCTGTAATAATGAACATAATTAAAAAAGGAATTTTGATAAATCCTGGCATATACAATTTCCAATCTAATATTTATTAACAGATAACTTCACTGAAATTACTTTAAAGATGAATTTTATTATAAAATTCGTTTTCGATGGGCTTCTTCAATGACAAAATGTTAAATTCATCAGTGACAATAAAAACTACACAATTTTTCAAAATGTTTGCCATATATAAGAATTAGCACAAAATTGTTGTCAGAAAGTCTAATATTTATATATTTATATAAGATAGAAAAAAAGAGTTTTGTTTAGCTACTCATATTTCTATTGGTTGGGTAGATAATAATTATTCATACATGAAAGGATTATATTTTATACCTCTCTTCTTGTGTTTCATGGCTACAATTAATGTACAGTACATATAAGGATACAGAGTTTTGCTCCAGTGTGTTCCAAATGAAAGAAATTTGTTCACTTCTCAGTACTTATCTTTATCTTATTTCTAAGTTTTTTCTTTTCAATATTGTAAAAACTATAGAAATAATTAATCTGTTTTTCAATTATAATAAATATGATACATTACTCTACGTTTTGTATACAAGAGGAAAGAATATGACAGCATTAGAATTTTGATCTTCTGCAATGAACTTCTTATAGTATTGTTTCTCATAATCATTCGTCTCGTCTTCTAGTTCTGCCATTAGCATTTATCATATGTTAGTTTCCTTTTACAAGGAGATTTATTCATAGACTATGACATTCTTCGGTTATGAAAACGAAATATTGCTATTGAATAATGAGCATACATGGTCTTCATTAGTCTGATTCTTATTTTTACCAATCAATATTTATAATTTATATGTAAAATGAAAATGGATTAATGCTTCATCGAGAAATTAATTCTCTGCTCATGACAGACAGATCATATAAAACTACTATTTTTTTTCATGCATCTTTACTTATGTTTATCATTCAAAGAGGCATAATATACAGTGCACCTGAATAATATTTCTCCCCTATTTATTTCTAACTTTAGACTACTATAGTTCGCTCTTTTTTAAATAATGAGTATACAGCGAGAAAGTACAGACTTCACTGCATCATATGGTAGATTGATCATAAGTAACGAATGTAAATCAGACGACAAAAAATACGTCAGAAGAAAAGATGATGTTTTTTTACGACAATTTGTAATACGAGCAGATCTAATCTTTATCTTTTCGTTGTTCTTCCCATGTCATCGAAATCGGTAAAAAATTGTCGATTAACCGCGATATATCGAAACGATAATTGTGAGCTGAATCGCGATTAATCGCCGATTTTTTTCCGATATTCCAACGATTTTTGTAATAAATCGAGATTTCGAAATCGATTATCGCCTTTCTTTCTCTTATTTATAGGATTTATTTAGTGCACATAATTTCAATTTTTGCATAAATTCACTATCTTATTATTGATTTATAGTGAACAATCATTTTTATTAAAAATCTCACTATATACATTATTTTTTATGAACACGATATACAAAAAAAGCATAAAATGAAAAATTGCGAATACAACAAGCAATTGTTCATAGTTAAATCAAAATACAATTAAAAATGAAAAAAATGAAAAGCTCATATGTAAAAATTAGTTTCTTGATGGAGGTTCATTTTAAAAAATGCTACGGATAGTCGTTTTAGTCTATGTGGTGCACATCTAAAAAATAACAAAGAAATATAAATTCCCATTCAAGAACAGGACCGTAATAGGAATGAGTGAAGATCTAGCATATTAAAAAGTTAACTTTTTTAATTCTATATCAATCACAGATTGAAAGATTATATCTAAAAATAAAATTTTAGCAAAAACATCCAGTTAAGATAATAATTGATCGGAAAAGAATAGCTGAAATGAAATTATTTATTATAAGAAAAGTTGTTTTGAACATAAATGACTTATTGAGTGTATACGAAATGTCTTTATTTCAGTTCAATTATTATTCGAAATTCTCCAATCTTATACGTCTCACAGTAGCGACATCCATACAAAAAGAATTGGTTTTTTATATCTGGATTTCCATGAATATGTTAGAAAATGATATATGAAATATATTTCACTCTTAGTTTCATACAAATCTTTGAGTATGTTTCTAATTAATTGACAATAAAGAACAGAATACAGAAAACAGTGATTAAATCACGATCAATCGTTCGATTTATCGCCGATTTCGAAAATATCGTGTCTTTTACGGTAATCGCGATAAAATCTGATTTAATCGCCGATTTTTGTACAGAATACGATTAATCGCGATTTTACGCCGATTCTTTTGAAAATCGGAAAAATCGTCGCGATTTTCGCGACGTGGGTTCCTATAGGAATGGACCCGAGCTCGCTTAGAAATTACTCAAAGCGTTTCATCATATGAGATAAATTATACCTAGTAAAAATCAGTATATGATCCTCTATTACCTTCCGTGAAAATACCCTTTTAAATCGAAAAAAAGTTTTCTTTTCAAAAATCCCCCTATCCCCCTCCAGGCCTTTTGCTGGAGATCCGTTTCTGGAAATCCCTGTATCCCCCCACGGACATTTTTGAAAAAAATTTTTTTTTCGATTTAAAAGGGTATTTTCACGGAAGGTAATAGAGGATCATGTACTGATTTTTACTAGGTATAATTTATCTCATATGATAAAACGCTTTGAGTAATTTCTAAGCGAGCTCGGGTTCATTTCTATAGGAAAGGTTTGATTTTTCGGTATTTTTCAAAGAATAACCCCGATCATTCTAAAGGATCTCATGGCAGTTTTTTTCATAACTTCGCAGCACTCAATCGATACTTCTAGCCCACATGAGTCCGACTTCTACACACTCCATGTCTTGGGAGATCAGACAATGCAAATCATTAATAATGTGATTGTTTCATGATGATAGTGCTCTTAGAAAAATTTGAATCTCTTCATAAAGGAGCAATATTTTTTGAAACGGTTTGTGTCAAAATTCTAAAAACTCTTCGCTCTACAACATATCATCGAACTGAGTAGAATCTGCTGATCTCTACTTGGCGACTTTTCGAGAAATGGACCCCGATTTTATCCAAATTAGCCTTTATATATAATAGAAAAGATTTCTGTTCGGGTCAAAATCAAATACCAAAGGCTTTAGAAATTTTTATGAATAGTTGAGGGCAGTAGTACTTAGTTCCAAAGCGGCGGCTCGTAACTCGCTCATAAACGACAGAAATCCTAATCACAATGTGGAGAGCATATCGAAAACCTATGAAATACCTGTATAGTGCTCAACACGTCGAAAAATGATTCTGAGTATACCAGTATGTAGGGTACCCACGGTAGTATATATCCATAAAATTTCAAGACTAAAAACATTATTGTTAAATAATGGCGAAATATGCAATATATAGATACTACGTTGATTATTGTCATTTTTTACCTGAGGGTGCCTCTATTGTGATTGCAATGTCTCAAGAAGAGAACGGTTTGAGAAGCTGAAATTTTGGACGTTTTTATATCTCACTTAGGGCTACATATAGGCAAAGTTTCATCGAAATCGGTGAGATAGATTGAGCACGTAGTCCGTATTTTGGCAGTATTTTTCGTGCAATGACTCTTAGGAAGACACACGAGAAATCCTTTTCTTTTGTGATATAGTCTTGCGAAGTCAACAAACTGAACTTCGACATTTCAGAAAACATATGGCCATTTCGATTATTTTTACACGGAGCCTTGCAGTGAAAGTTTACAAGAAATCGTTATTTTTATAAAGCGACCAAGCCTATGGTTAAGAAAGTCCAAAATAAAGTTTCTGTTCAATCTAGAAGATTAAATCGGTTGCCTTTCAACAAATTAGAAAATTTCAGAGATAGTTTCAGTAAAAGGTGACAGATAGATG
>CAJNSZ010001739.1:0-21929 GCA_905329745.1 Rotaria sp. Silwood2
CTGAGCACCTACTCAGCACTTTTCCAGCACCTGAGCACCTACTCAGTACCTCAGCACCTGCTCAGCACCTCAGCACCTGTCCAGCACTTTTCGGTGCTGGGTGCCAGCACTTACCCCCTTGTCGTTGAGTCGATTCAAGTAAAAAAAAATATTTTAGGTATAACATGCTTATGTGTATTCAATTAAAATTTTAGTTCGTTTTTTAAAGCAATTTCCGTCAAAATTCATAAAAGTATTCGTATGTCTATGTTTTCTTTGCTATGCAATATTTATTTCATACATTGAATTTATTCTTAGAAAACAGACTCAGTTGAGTTTATTTTCCCGATGGCTATTGAATACGACGTATTAGTTAAGAGATCAACTCCTTCAAAAAAAAATCGTCTTTCTGTCCATGCAAAGCTGCGGGACAAGATTTTCAAAAGTGACTGCTGCTAGAATTATTCTTTTTGTGCTTGTTTACGCTGTGATTTAGTCGATTAGGCTAGTTTTCATACATTTCTGTAGAGACTTTTATGGAGTATCAAATTCTACGAAAACATTGAAAAAAAAACATTAACTACAGAAAATTGTCCAAAGAACGTTATTTCAACAACATAATTTGGAGTGTTTTTTCACTGCTGTTTTGTAGGTTTCGATCAGAAAACGTACGGATTGAATCAAAATCAAAATCATTATATGAATCAGCATTCTACATCTCATTTTACTCAGGATTGTGTTGAAAAAAATTTCATCAGAACAGAAAATTGATGATTTCCGTATATATTCTATTTTGTGTTCTTATGGCATTGTACAGAATTAGAACTTTTTCACATGAGTGAAACTATTGTTGAATGTGATTTGGTTTTTTGATCTAACCCTGGGTGAGACGTGGAAAGAGTTTTTCGACGAAAGATAGATGAAAATATTTAAAATTTACATAAACCTAGTGTATGTTCAACACTGATTCATACAATAATTTTGTTTTTTACCGAAATTATGTCCCTGTAACAATATTCCGATTTCATCAATTACCGATTCCTACTGGCCATGTTTGTCATAATTTTTTTTCCGATCGTTTTTCAAGCCTAGCTAATTTAGCTGAAGTTGAACTACATTTTTCTGCTACAGGTTCCATAGTTGTTGTATCTAGTTTCTGTCTTGATTGTATTACTGTGAGTGAAAGTTTTTAGGATATAAATGTGGATAATCATGTTTTGAGACAAGCCTTGATACTATCTAAGAAATCTTGAGTAATCACTAAAATGCATATGCTGATATTCAACACCTTGTTTTATGGAACATATCAGTTTTGTTTTTGTTTTGCATTTAAATCGAGGAACAATTAACATGATACATGAAACATTGTCTTGATTTTGTTTCGCTTTGTAATAGTCACCAATTCTTTATCTTAGTTTTATTTATTTTTTCTTGACAAAAACTATGCCGTTAATAACCTCCGAGTATGTCAGAAGATGATTCACATGACGTTTGACACGCATACACAAAATTGGGTGTGGGTGTAAATCTGAGTTATAAGAAGGAGCACACCCACACCTATCCTTTTAATAGAATATATGTTATGCTTGTAAAATTTGTTACTACCTGCTAGAGTTGTGTAAAAATGAATCACTAGACAAAAATAAAGTAGCGTATCATTTATTTTTTATTTACACTTTAGTTTTATTATATCCTTGTGAGATATTGAAATAAAGAGAACAGTATTTGTATTAGATATAACAGATAATATGACTAATGACAATCATAACATTATACAAATACTAATTTTCATTGAACATTGATAATTTCTATTGGTTGATTTTCGTTGCTTCGATTTTTTGGCACTATCATTTGAATAATTTCTTCGTTTATTTTTTCAAATACTGCGAGAGCAGATTGTGGGTGTTGATGTGGGTGTCGGCGCGGATGAAAAGAAACTAACATCAATATCCGCACCCACACCTACTTCCACATACCCCCTTGTTCTACATTGTAGATATCGGCTGCTGTGAGAAAATGAAGAAAAAACTCCCGTACGTTTCTACTGATCTTATAAATGAAAAGATTAAAGCTGCAAAACATCATTAACATTGTCCTTAGTCTTCATTTCACTATATTTCTTTTCAATTCGTTCTATTTTTTTTTGTTCTTCCTATTTGTAAAATCAGAATATTGTTGACAAGTATAACTGTTTCCAATGCTCAATAGTTTACGCATCGGTCGGTTGCTGTAGATGATGAAGGTGTGGGTTTTCTCTGAAGTCATCCACACCAACATCCATCCACCCGCACTCTTACCTATCGACTTGTTTAGTTATCAACAGAATCATTGAAATGACCAAACAATTTACTCGTGTACACTTTGATACAAGAAACATTAGCAAGTAATTAGCTGAATCGTTCGAGTATTAAAGTAAATGATAGATATAAAAGAAAGGGGATATCGTGAATATGTGGTCAACTGAGCATATTTAAATATTTACTGCAAGAAAGAACATATCGTTGAATTAAAAAGTTTTCATCAAGACAAATATTTTGCATAAGATTATTAGAAAATCGAGATGTATTAATAAAATAAGAGAAAAGACATTGATATGAGATTATTTGATCAAATAAATATGTAACGTTTGTCCATTGATAATCTGTAATAAAAACAAGAATGAACTGTAAATGAAGTTTTTCCACCTTCACCCACACTCACATGTGGACAAGCGCTACTAGTAAGTGCTTATGCAAGAATTGCTTGGTCGAGTATTCAAAAGTATAATGTCTCATTGAATAAGTGAACTGAAGCCGGCAGTATGTCGATAGCACATTTTCAGCATATGGCAACTTTACTATTATCTGAAGAAATGCTAATAATAAATGACCCATATGAGTTGAAGTATAAAGTGTCGTATCCATGTAGCTTTCAGCGAAAAGAAATGAATAATTATAATTCTATAAGGACAATTTGTGCTTGCAATCATGTTTTATTTACAAATTTTTGCTTCACTTTTACTGATCCATGAAAAAAAAGCAAAGTTTAAATGAAGCATCTGCTATCTTCGACTACCATAATTTGTGAGAAAATGACTAAAAATATTTATTTCATCGAAATGAATAATGAAAGAATCATTGATTGAAGAAAGTTAACTAGCAGATTCGACATGTGCAGCATGTTCCATTATCTTTTGTGTATCCAACAAAACGAGACCGGAAAAAAACTAAGAGTCCACCATACAAAGAAATATTATCTACTATAGTGAGAGTACGAATAGCTGTGACCGGTATCGCCAGAGAACCGATCGATGCAAGGCAAACAACAGTAAGACTAGCCACTAAGGATAAATTTGAAACTTATTCAGAATGACGAACTGTCATAACTTACTTAACGGAGCTCCTAACCACAGATATTGTTGACGTTGTACCGATCAAGTACTCAACTGGGTACTATTGCACAGTATTTTTAGGTACCCTGTTACCAAAATTGCAGTATTTTAATGATCGAACCTAACCTTTGACTTTTTTCATTTTGGCTTCTCTCACAGCAAATTATGACATTTTTTCGATTTAATTTAATTTAATTTTTCTTATTTTGAAAACTCAAGCAGGTCAAATTTCGGAATGTGACCGGACCTCAGTTAGTCGGATCTTCATGGGACCACTTCAAGATAGTCCTCTCTCAATTTACGATCGAGATCGGCATGCTCTCGACTAGTAAATAGTCAAGAAATAATCTAGAAAAAAATAGTATGAAAAAATATTAATTTCTTATGTTTTGTCGAGCTGTTTATATGAAGCCGTGTGTGCAAAAGATAACAGTGAATGAACAGTTACTACACAGAACGCGACTAATCTATGGTACTCTGTAGAGCTTTTCTCAGTAAAATTACAGTTGCGGGTATCCATGCAAGTACTTGTTCAGTAAATATACTGCTATGGGTACCAAATGTAGTACCTACATCAGTATAATTATTGAGACTTTTCGAAGTACTCATATCGGGTACCTTGCTGAGGCTTTCTCTGTACATGGGTACCCTTAGCTCAGTACATTCACTAGGGTTTAGATCGAGCGACAAAACTCATTGCAAAAAAGAGTACGTGATGCCTGTGCTATACATTAGTTCTCTCCTGATGGAACATGCTCATGTCGGGATCATTTTTAGTTGTTGTTTTTTGTATCGTTTATCATTTTTCATATGAAAAAATTTAAAAAAATGTATGCTCTAATCATTCTCTTTTCTCTTTTATTGATTGATGTGAAAAAAATATTTTTTGATTATGAGATAAAAGTTACATAACATATGAACTTGAAAATTCGTATATCTTGAGAAGAATTACAAGTTGATGGTGATCGTTGGTGTGGATAGAGGTGGAAAGTTACCGTTCCCGGGTAACGGTCCTACTGTTGGGGGATACCCTTGGGTTCTCAAGTCCTACTATTAGGGAGTATCCTTGGGGTCCTCAAGTCCTACTTATTGGGGCTACCTTGAGGTTCGCAAGTCCTACTATTGTGGATATCCTTAGATACTCAAGTCTTACTATTGGAGAGCACCTTGGAGTCCTCAAGTCCTACTATTAGGAGATACTGTTGGGTCCTCAAATCTTACTATTAGGAGGTACCTTAGGATCCTCGAGTCCTACTTTTAGGGGTATCTTGGGATCATTAAGTCCTACTATTGGGAGGTACCCATAGGTCCTCTCTTTTAGGTTGTGAGTATGAAGGCGAGTGTATATTTCGATCAGCACATGAGTAGTGTAGACGTGTATGTGTATCTTTTGTTGGTTGTATCTCCACCGCCATCCACATCTACAGTCTCGATGACTTCAGTTAAAACAGATATACGTACTGGAAAAAAATTAATTGACTGAATGATTGACGTAGAAATTGCAATATTCTTTATAATCAACCGTTCGATTATTTCATGTTATATATGTTGGGAAAGATTTTTTCAGAGGAAAATTATATTTGTGGCATAACCTTAATATTTTCTCAGTTTATTCATCGTGTATTCCAATAGAAGAAGCTTTTAATATAATACCTAAGGAATTGAAACGTGAAACACGATCGAGTCGCTTTTATGGCATATGAGAACTCTCGTGATGTTGATCTTAACAACTAACGCAATTTTAAGGATAAAGTTACTTTTCACCGAAAGAAGTTTTGTTGAAAACATTTGCAGAGACAAACGAATAGTGTGAATGTAAGCAAAATAAATTTGACATTTATTTGAGGTATCGTGTTATACGAGCCAAAGATCTTATGATAGTCAGTAGCCTTGACAAATTTTTTCGACGAAAAGCAACCAATTCAATTAGAGAAGCAGATTTTGACTTGTCTGCCATAGTCTGTAGAGCAGATTGTGGAGCTTCATTATGAAAGTTAAACGAACATTCAACAATATGAAATAACTTTGGAATAGTTTCATTGATAAAACAGAATCATATATTGTTGATGAGACTCTATAACAATATAGCTATAGTATATCAATTTATGAATAATCATTTAAATGGACTATTAATTATACTTGGAGAAATTCACTAGAGTTAAAGAAACAATTTTTCCAACTGATTTTTCAATTCTAGCTGTTCTATACAGTAATATTCGTATTATACATTATTCACAGGACGATAACCAAGCTATGTTTTTATACATCGAGGAAGTATACTATATTTAACAGAAAATATTTTCATTTCTTCATTCATCACTCACTAACTCCTATTACAATCTAGCCATAGGATAGGTATTGATAAAGAACAAGTCCTTGTAGTTTTTGTTCACACAAGAACTGATTGAATGAAAATCGAACTCATCGTATCTTTTGTTTAATGCTCACATCTACACACACACACACTCGATTAAGAAAGAGAATAAAAATGTCTATGAATTCGTCAACTTCCCTTATAATAAAAGAATATTGATGATCGTATTTATATGTACTGAATTGAAAATTGTTACAGAATCATATACTTATAGTATCTATGAATGTTATAAAACATTCTTAAGAGGGAGCAACAAGTAGGAACAGTTTTGGAAACTATCTTATTATTGTTGACCAAAGTCATAAAAAGATATAGAAAATTATTTTTCTTTGTCAAGACTAATTTGTTGGTATTATTTTGGATTTGTGGAATGATAATGAATACCCGGATCGATCAAAAAGGGGTACCCGTTACGGGGTCGTTTTCGGACAGCAAACGATGAAAAAAAGGCTAGTTTACGGCCGTAAATACTCCGTATTACCCCGTATGAGTGGATGCAGTAATACGGTACCGTATACGGTGAAATAACGGCCGTATACGGTGAAAAAGTCACTGTAGTACGGTCCGTAAAACTACATCCACTCATACGGCCGTAATACGGTCCGTAAAGTAACCGCATCGTCCGACCTGGGTATGTATGGATGATTGTTTGGAACCAATAGAAGATATGAAATGAAAATTCCTAGTTCATTGTAAAGAAATAATTTTTTATATTAAATCATTTACTATAACTTTAACTCAACGATACAAGGCGAATTCATCTATGTTATCTTCCCTGAATAATCCATATGAAAAGCAACAAAAAATTTTCAAAAATATACTGAGCATTAGACGTCATTTTAACTAGATTAGCAAAAGCTTTTCTTTTTGCACATTGTAAGAAACGAAAAAAAAAATTAATTGATCCTTTAGTTTTATATAAAAAAAATTAGTTAAATAAGAAAATAGAAATTGTTTTTTTTCTATTAAAGATAAATATCGATGATGAGAATCGATTAAAATTAACTGAAAAAATTTTTATTCTTGTTTTTTTAATTCAAACTCAATCAGATAGTCCTCAATTATTTTGTGATTATTTTGAATGATTTACTAAATTATTAAATGAAATTTTTCAAAAATATTCATAATTAAAATCATCTATTGAAATAATTATTTTATCAAAATATTTATCCTTATCATTCAGCAAATATTATTACATTTGAATATTAACTTCGCTTAATACGTTATTCATTACATCAAAATTTACAAATATTTGAATTAAAAATAAATAAAAAAAAAATTATCTTAATCAATTTTTTCATCATAAAATTTTAATTTCTTTAAGTATTATTTGTCATTTATCATGATAAATAGTTATTCTAATTTATGAACATAATCTTTATCAATTATTTGATGATAATTTCTTTTCACATGTTATTAAACTTTTTCTTTTGTTTCAGATCAAAATTTTTATATACGTTATACTGCGTTATACTCTTACATAATTTTTAGCATTATATATTTCTAAACATTATCAATATAAATTATTGAATCAAATTCAAAGACAATCTCGAAATTCAAATTTTATTTATAATATTTTAATATTATTTAATCAAAATAAACGAGAATTATTAATTAAACAACTGAATATTTATCAAAAATCTATCAGATAGTACAGCAATAAGGACATTTATATTAAAAACAATTACACCCAACTTTATGATCTATCCACTAATGGATTCTTCAGTTGTTGTGTCATGGTTTATTTGATTAAAAAAAAGTCATTCAGTTCTTAAGATGATTCAACAAAAATCGTATTTCTTTATGAAATTAGTTACACCACTGAGATAGAGAATAATACGGATAACTATCAAAATAATTCAGTTTGTCCTTGAGCTATGTTAAAATAAAAAAGAAATCTTTGATGCTCATCCATCAAAAAAAAGTATGAGAATATCTCCAAAGCAATCGTTTTCTATTTGATCTATTGATTCAATGTATCATTGAACAAAGAACAAAATCTTACTTCTGTTTTGCTTTTTTCATAAATTAATCCACTTCGACTCAAATGTTTTTCCATGCATGTATATCATAGAACAAATGAATTTGATAGTCTAATGGTACCTGTCCTTCGCCGAATGACATATCTGGAAAAACTCACCTTATCTCTCCGTGTTGGTGGGAAAAATTCCTTCATTGATGGCACTTATTTGAATAATTATATACTCAATCAAATGGCACATCTACATACATTTCACTTCGATATTGTTACTGAATCTGTCAGCATGAATGAACAACAACCTAAGCCAACACCTGATGATATTCGACGTACATTCACGGAAATAGGATATCATGTTGATTGTTATATCGACTATGAATTTTATAACTCAGGTCGATGTCATGTTTATTCAATTCCATTCGATAATGAACGTATGTGTCATATAACGCACGGTTTTCCTGGTGGTATGTTCATCAATGTTCGTATTCTACGTATGAAGGACGATTTCTATCCATTCGAACAAGTTTTTTGCTCAAGTCTCACGTTTATTTCCACTACTTAGTCGTTTGATGGTTTCCAATGTAAAGGAACAAAAAGAGAAGCATTTAGAAAAATCTTCGATTATTGACTTTTCTCATCTTGTCGAACTTGAGTGTCCCACTGTACATATCGACTACGTGGAGCAATTTCTATTCGATTCGAATACACGTTTATCTTGTCTGAACAAGATTTATATTGCATATGAACATTTAGTAAGTGTGACAGAGAATTTTATAAGACGTACAACGAATATAAACTGTGCAAAATGGAAGCATATTATTTTTGATCGAAATAGGGCAATGGTGCATTCGAAAGACTATTATCTCTACTTTCCTTTATGGTTGTAAATAATGTTCTGATTAAATATATCATTTGACTTTGACTATGTTCAGGTCGAGGGTGTGTGGATGTTGATGAGCTTTGTCAATTTTTGTGATTTGTACCCCCCCCCCCCCTCGCAATCCCACACCCACACCCTTATAAACGCTTCATACATAGATAGAATTTCCAATATCTCTACTAGATCAAATGAAGTATTTGTTTCATTAAAGTTGTATATGGTTTTCAAACGCAGCTGATAATGACTGCTTGAGTAACATTCAAAGCCGTCGCACGCAACTTTGTATTATTTCTTTTGTAAAGACTCTCGCATCGATGCATACACATACACACTCTCATTTCACTATGTGCTCTTGTTCGATAGAATTCGAAATTATTTTTCATGTTTTTGTTTTATCGAAAACTGCACTTCGTTGATGTTGAATTCGTTCTGCATCATATCAACTCCACGAGTAAAATGCAACGCACAAACAAATATTCTAGTTTGCTATAAATCAGATATTTTGAGAACCAGTTTAAAATAGAAATTCTGAGTAGAGTTCACCGTTCCGATTCAATATCAGTTTTGTTATCGATCACCAACCAATCACTAATTCGGCACTTTTTTTCGAAGTGTCAACCACATGCCGTGTAGCTTCATCGATTTCATTGTCATTCAGCGAGAGTTCGGTGAGTGTCTATAAGAAAAAAAGAGGACGGAAATGCGAAAGATGAAGAAAGAAGGAGGTTCACTGTGTTGATTCGTAAAGCATCAGCCATATATTGGGCGCCTGCATTTCCTATTTTGCATCCATAAAGGCTGAGTTTGCTGAGTGTCTATGTGAAAAAGTGAATATGAAAATGAGAAAGATGAAAAGAGAAAGATGTTCACTTTGTTGTTCCGTAAAGCATCAGCCAGATGTTGGGCCCCTCCGCTTCCAATTTCATTTCCATAGAGGTTGAGATCGATCAGTGTCTGTGTGAAAATATGAAGAGACAAATGAGAAAGATGAACAAAGAAAGATGTTTACAGTGTTGTTTCGTAAGGCATCAGCTAGCTGTTGGGTTCCTGTGGCTGCGATTTCATTATATGAGAGGTCGAGTGTGGTTAAAGTCTGTGTGAACAAGTGAACAAGTGAACATGGAAATGATAAAGATAAAAAAGAAAAAGAAAAAAGGGTTTACATTGCTATTCCGTAAAATATCAGCCAGACTTTGGATGGCTTCGTCTCCGAGTAGATCGTATGAGAGATCGAGCTCGATGAGTGTCTAGATGAAACAGTGAAGATGGAAATGAGAGGCATGAAGAAAGAACGTGGTTCACCTTATTATTTCGTAAAGCATCGACCAGATGTTGAGCTCCTTTGACTCCGACTCGATTAGCGCGAAGGTGGAGATTTGTGATTGTCTATGTGAAAATAGCAACGATGAGAATGACAGTGATAAAGAAGGAGAGAGGTTAACTGTGCTATTGCGTAAAGCATTAGCCAGACATTGGGCTCGTCCTTCGCTTTCGATTTCATTTTTCCAGAGGTCAAGTTCGGTGAGCGCCTGTGAGAGGAAAAGAAGACGGGAATGTGAAAGATGAAGAAAGAAAGAAGTTCACAGTGTTATTTCGTATAATATTAGCTATATCTTCAGCCGACTTATTTCCGATTTCTGCGCCGCCGAAGATGAGCCTTTTAAGTGTCTGTATGACGAAATGAACATAGAAATGTGAAAGATGAAGAGAAGAAGACACTTACCGTGTTATTTCGCAAAGCATTGGTCAGAAGTTGAACACCTTCATCATCGATTTCATTGCTTACGAATCTGATTTGGGTGAGTGTCTATGGGAAGAAACGAACATCCAAATGCAAATGATGAAGAAAGAAAAAAGACCCACTGTGTTGTTTCGAAAAGAATCAACCAAAAGCTGAACGCCTTTGGTCCCCATTGTATTGCCTGAGAGAGTAATTGTAGTGAGTGCCTGTGAGAAAAAACGAAGATGTAAATTCGAATGATGAAGAAAGAAAGGGATTCACGGTGTTATTTCGTAAAATATCAACCAGATGTTGGGCCACTTTCTCTCCGATTTCTAAACCAGTAAGTTCGATTGTAGTAAGTGTCTGTATGATGAAGTGAAGATAGAAATGAGAACGATAAAGAGAAAGAGAGACTCACCGTATTATTTCGTAAAGCGCCAGTCAGATGTTGAATTTTTTCTTCTTCCATTCCACTTCCGAACAAACTGAGCGTGGTGAGTGTCTATGCGATGAAGTAAAGATAGACATGAGAGGTACGAAGAGAGAAAGAGAGTCACCTTGTTATTTCGCAAAGCATCAGCCAGATATTGAATCCCTTCGTCTCCCACTGTATTACCACAGAGACCGAGTCCGGTGAGCGTCTGTGTGAAGAAGTTAAGATGGATAATGGATATGAGTGGTATAAAACGAGAAAAAGATTCACCGTATTATTTCGTAAAGCATCAGCAAGATGTTTAGCCGCTTCATTCACCAATGTATTGTTCATCAGGGTGATTGTGCTGAGTTTCTGTTCGAAAAAAGTGAAGATAGACATGAGAAGCATGGAGATGGAAAGAGATTCACCCTGTTGTTTCGGAGAGCATCAGCAAGATGTTTACCCGCTTTATCGCTGATGTTATTTGAAATGAGGGTGAGTTCGGTGAGTGTCTGTGAGAAAAATTACTGTAGAAAGAAGAGAGATAAATATAGGGAACACTTGTTCCATGACGAAGGAAAGAAGACACCAATGATGAAATGCGCAAAATGGACAACAACTCTTGAATCGTGGTGGTATATTTTGTTGTCCCTGTCATTACTTGACCCAATAAAGAAAACTGATGAAAAACTGAAAACGTTACTGCGTTACAGTTTTCTTCGAGTAGTACCGTAGTGCTTACCATGATACTTGATTTTATGAGCATTAGTCCTTTTTATTCCATATATTGCTATTTGAGGTATCAAGATGCATGGGATCAGAGCAGCAAAAGTTTGCATACTTTCAAAGAAGAATTCAAAGTATGTGTAAAGTAGCGCTTCTCTCCTCACATATCTCAGTATCAATAGCAACAATATCTGCGAACCAAATATTAGTTTTCATATGGTGAACTATCATGACAAGTATCATTGCGTTACTTATGATTCCACGTTGATAACCAAAAGCTCTGATTTACTCAGTAAAGTAATGACACAGGAAAAATCCATGTGCCAATTCACTTCCTACAGAATGTGAAACATTATTCATTAAATTTCTGACCTATATCGGATATGGAATTGCTTCCATGACTCACATCCTCCAACGAGACTTAAATTCTCACAGTAGTTGCTTCCAAAGCACTTACAACCTAGTAACAGTTATTCTCAGGAGATGCGCTCTTCAAAATCACTTGGCATTTAGCTTTCCCTTGTTTTTTGACTAGTTAAAAATAAATTTTAAAGATTTGAAAGTGAATAAAATTAAAATGAACATGAGATGTTAAATCTCCGCAGAAGTTCAAGATACTAAGGCCTTCTCATGTTAATTTTAAAATTATAGACAAGTGTGCTGAATCGTCATCATAACTCGAGGAAGAATGTGGATGCATATGTACCTCCAATGTTACCGATGTCAAAACCTACACCTACATCTTGCTAGATCTAATCGGAATATATCGAGCGTTCGCTCTTTTTTTCTCAGAAAACCAGAAGTTCGTGACAGAATTGCGTAGCCACAATAATTAGATATTCTGACATGATTGGACACAATTTTGACAGAGAGTTCAATCAGAGTCCTTAGCAGTTTACATCTTGTTTTTGAACTGAGAATCATTCATCGAAACTTTATGAGCATGATGTGCGAATGCAGATTTATTTTACGTTAACTAACAGCTACAGTTACTGATACATCTTCCTGTCAAATACTTATTAAGATTGTCGTCTGATCGAGCAAAAGTAGTTGACTAGATCCTTGTGTCAGGGTCAGATTTGATCCCGTATAAGACATGATGAAATCTTGATAGAATTTTTATGATACTCCTCTAAAGATTCTGACTAGAATCAAGATTGAAAAGTTTTAGGGTCCTGCACTCATCAGTTAGAAAATATATGTTGGCAGGAGTCTAAAGAAATTCTACTCAGGATCCCAAATATTTTTAATTTGTTGACAAAAATTGTATAGCGAAATACCAAGTGTCGTGCGGGCACATTTCCACTGAACATCATTTATTGATTCTCGTATATCTGATCAAATATCATGTCTGTCAGATAGCAAGTCCGCTTCCTTTCAAGAATACAAAACCAAAACCGTGTAATGATATCACATTCATACTAAAACCCTAGTACTTTGTATGTTAATAATGTAATAAACTGGTATTTTTGGCGTTTTCTATCTCTGACGTTTGGTAAAAAATAAAATACTATTTCGGAAATTTTCAAAGACATGAATGCCAAAGTACCAGGCAATGCAGAACAGAGTTCAGTATTTTGAATGATTGTTGAAATCAACAAAAATCAATCTACTCTATTGAAGGTATGCTAATCTAAAGATGAATGTTGGTTCTATGCACTTCTATATTTGAATCAAATTGTTCCTGGCAAATAGCACAAGAACACAGTGCATAGTGAGGCGTGTCAGAATAGAGATAACAAGGTAGCAGGTCATATATATATGTCTAAAATTTTTCATTTCTTAATTCTTGACATTAAAACATTATCCTCTCACCTCGTTATTTTGTAATTTACTGGCAGCAATAATCATGTCTTGATCAGATAGTTCACACAACATCAATTGCGGCGAGTCGCCATTTTCAGAAAAAAGTTTTTCCACATCGACCGTGGGACATTCTGAGTTATTGTTCGATTCTTGTTCTTGCTCTAAAATGCACATATGTTTAAGAACGTCTTCGTGTGAGAGAGAATGACGGGGAGAAGGCCAAGCTAACTGCTTCGCTCTCAAATATATATATATATATATATGAACGATTATAAGTTCTAAAAAATAGAACCCAATATATTCCCAGTCTTTTTTTGGCAAACTTTTCAGAAATTCCGTTAGATCAGTCCTTTCACACCCTCAGGCTGAAGGGTAGGGGATCATTCTGTTTTTCTACTCGAAAGTTGATTACAAGCAAAATGTTAGAGAAAATCAAATCTTCTTTTTGTTCCTGAATTTTGAGCATTATTATTCATCCATCGACTATAGCTTTTTCCAGAAAGACCAGACATCCAGCTCTATAGTCAACAATATGCTTTTACTTTCAAATAATACTTTCGATACATAAAATCTTTACTCAAACTGCCACTGGAATACTTTTTCTTTAGATGAAATGTTGGGTCTTTCTATATGTACATATGATTTTCCAAAATTTTCACTTCTGTGTTGCACTAAAGAATACCTGAAGACATTTTTGGCACCAACAATATCAAATCGGAAAAATGATAATGTATATAATATAAAATTGATCAGTTCTCGTCTTTCTCAACAATCAAAAATAATTTGGTACCAGATGACGATCGATGCACCAATTAGATGCACAAAACAATGATAAACTGAATCTGAAATAAAAAAAGAACAACAATGAAATAATTTTAGTTAAACATGAATAATGTAACATTAGAACTTTTGAAAAACATAAATCTTGAGAATTCAAGAACGATCCCAACAAGCAAATATCATTCAACAAAATTAATCATAGAAGAAAATTTCAGTATCTCTCTCATGCTTATGATCAAATGTAGACTAGATGAGAAATAACACAAAAGACTGCGAAGGAAATACCAGAACACATACACATTTACATTGAGACACTAACTTTTGCCCACAAGTATCTAATTACCACTATGCAGCTATACATGCCCATAACAAAGGTATGAGCGTCAGTGCTCTGGTTTTCGGAAATTAACATTCAGTTAGACACAAAAGTATCCTATGTTGATTCAATGAAATTTTTATCATGTTATCCAATTGAATCATATATAAACTGAAAGAGACTCATTTCGTGAGTATTTCGATACTAAGTGTAAATCATATTTGCCAGCATTTTCAAACATAGTATCGTTTACAAAGTGCACTCGATAGTCTTGATCTAATGCTACGTTTACATTTGAAGGCCAACTTCTCGATACACGATGTCGCTGAATATCTGGGCATATCGTCGTCTATTTTCATCACACAATGAGAACGTCAAAAAATCTTAGCACTATTTTCTCCACAAAGATTCCAGGATGTCAGCATCTATTATAGACCGTGAGATAGTTCTTTCCACTGAGTACAAAAACATCTTAACAGTACAATGAAAAAATAACACTGGGCCACTTGGAAAGTGTAAGACTACATAGTGCAAAAATGGAAAAAGTTTTTTTTTTTTTATTATGAGTTGTTACTGTATTAGACATGTATCAGTATCCGAAACTGAGCTCCGTTATGTAATTCATCTAACATTCTTGATTCCTATTCGCTGTTAGTATGAAGCTCCTTGGCAACTTATTCCTCTTTAGTTGACACAACTGTACAATTTTGTCAAAAGCATAAACGTCGGTGTTATCGTATTTGCCTGATGCCGAATGCAAGTTGTTCAGACAAAACTCATTGGCAACCTTGAGCAATAGTTTACAAATGACAATATTGGAATGGTCATTATACCGTTTTTTCCGATCGAATAGGAACAAAAAAGAAAAGCGTAACAATAATTGACAGAGAAATTATCTCGTCTGAATGAGTTTAAAGACAAGCAATACATATTTTTACTGTCTTTCTCGACAGAAGTAAACATATACACACATATGACGCACATCCAGATGGGAGCACAGAGAGCAAAATTGGATAGGACTGCATGCGAACATTTATACATGCAGGAAAAGAATACATCAAACTTTGACTTATTATATCGCTTTTTAGCCTTACGTTTTTTCAAATTGGTCAGCTTTTTTCATTGTAATCCTAAAGTGACTTTGTAGCACATGGAAACAGCTATCCAAAGACATGCAACAGACGCTGATTTCCTACAGCTTTTCCGGAGAAAATTAGGACAGGATGTGACGATATTCTAATTACACATTGAAAATGGACTATTATGTCTCGGCATCTAGTGGTATTCTGCATCGAAAAGCTGACCTTCGAGTGAAAGCGTTACCTTGGATCAAAGCTATCAAATGCATTAACAAGTGTTTCCCGCTTGTTGGTTATTTCTTTGCCGTGCCCAACCTTATATAACTGTGCCATTTATCTCAGTTTCATATTTTGCATACTTTCTGGGCGATGCATTGTGGCCAACAGCGTAGACGTTATGCGGAAAAACCTACGATGAGATTTTTCAAGAGTTGAAAAGTGTGAACTGTACTGATTTGAAGGCTCTCTATCGGATGCTGTAAAAGTTTTTATTGTACGACTTTTCCTTCTGGAGAAATTCAAAAAAGAAAAAAAAAATAAGAAGTATGCTGGAATACAGCTTTATTCAGTATAACGAGTCTCTTTAATTTCTCTTTACTCTAAACCGATTCAAACTTTGGCAAAACATTATTCAATTCATAGTGCAAACATATCTGGAATGAGTTATAGCTTTTCCCAAAAATGAAGGTTTTTGAAGCTTTCCTTATTTTTCTACGCTCTGAAACCATCTCCGAGCAAAATAACGGTCTATTTGGAATTATCGTACAATTTTCCATCGAAACATGTATAATAGGCTATTTTTTCAAATAAAAGTCTTTTGGTAGAAAATGAAGCAACGGTCCTACCCAGACAGGTTTTACAGTCGAAAGAAAATTTTCAAATTTACCTTGTCTATCAGAAACGGTTTGTAACAAGACAAAAATGTTATTTCTATGCCAAAAAAGTGAGTTTAACACGAAAGGAGTCATGCTCATGAGTTTTGCCTCTTGAGAAATGGCAGATTTCTAGAAATTCAACTCTCAGGTATCTCTACGTTCTGAAACCAACTTCATAGAAAAAAGACAGGCAAAAACCTATCATAAAATATTTTTAAGCGTCTTGAAGTGTTTGAAAGCCCAATTTTCATATGCCAATAAAAAATTGCTCACTGTGCGATACTGTTTGTAAGTGACAAAGATAGCTTGGAATTTAACATCGAAATACTCACCAAATCACTTCTCAATTACCTCATATACGATTGACCTAGATAGTATTGAGAAAAAGTGAATGGAGCCCAACATAGGTTCTTGTCCACATTGGTCCCTTCCCCAAATACGATAATTTTTATCCGGCTTTGGTCTGATTTGGATACATTGTGGGTTGATAATCGACAATTTTTGTTGAGGTCCCCTGTTTAATCCGTTGGGGACGGGCGTGGTATATATAACACTTCGAATATTTCTCAAAATTCGGGGATGGTATATATTTCAAATCAATTAGAAGTGAGTGGAAATAGTCTGTAGAGTAAGTTTCCTGTGTTGATACAGTAAATTTTCAGTATTTCAAAAGTGTCGGAAAAGTCCACACATAGTTAAAAGAGTTTCGTCTTCAACTGATAAAAAATATTATATCAAAATATGGTTATCAAAAACGAATTTCTATTGGAAGACCACCAACTGATTCACCACTACGTTTATCTGCTAGACATTTTCCATCACTTGTAGCCCCAACTACCTCAAAAACAGCTGCCCAAAGGAAATGTCATGTATGCTCTCACACAATAAAACGTGAAAAGTCAGTCAAATATACTAGATATCAGTGTAAAGAATGTGATATTGGGTTATGCGTAATTGATTGTTTTCAAGCTTATCATACCCTAAAACATTTTTGATAATGATTTTTAATCGAATAAACGTCTATTTTCACTCTCATAAAAAGCTTAACTTTTTCAAAAAAACCGTCTCCAAAGGGTTAATGGAACTCGCAAGTCTTTCGATGGATACTTGACGCTCATTCGCACACAGTTTTGCAGTTTCTAGCTGATACTTCAAGAGTCAATAACACGGAGTTTCATAGTCTCGGTTAGTGGCATTATCGGCACATTCCAAAATGGGGTATTCATAAAAACCTGGTATTGTCTGTTCTTTCATGAACAAATATAAATGTCTAAAAATCTGAATTCGTTACTGAAGCAAGTAGTCAGCAGGGCGTGTTGGTTTCCAAAGTCTCAGCTACTCGGCTTGTTCGAATCGGGAAATATGAAGTCGATAGTGTGCTGACTAACGCCTACCGTTCTTTAATAACTAATCGGTTTCGGTTAATTTTTTCTGGAAGTATTTAAGCATTCGCTCTAATGCTAATTTCAAAAAAGAATTAAGCCAACTATTTCTCAAGAGCCTCAAGATCCTAAGCACCTGTTGGGTTCAGGTGTTTGATTTTCAAAAGAGACTTTATCACCACATCGGTTCATATGCAATAGAGTGAAAGTTTTTTGGAGCAAGTAGTCACTCGTCATGATTTTGAAAGAAAACATTAGTGTTCTATGAAGACAATAAATTTTCAATTTTCAAGACTAAATTAGATCCCCACATTCAAAATCTACAAGTTCATGAAAGGTCGAGATTTATATCAACTTTTTGAAAAGTTACTGGCATAATAGTGAGAGCATCGAACTGAGTTATACTCATGCTTTTCATGTTTTACTTTTTTAAAATATATCATTAAAAGGATATCCAGCATCCGTCACGATAACAGCAAAATAAGGTAGTCTATCTGAAATCCTGTGGAGCACTCCAAACAGGACGTTTTCCATGTTTTTCACCGTGTTAAATCGATCGAGGATGTTTGTTTCCTATTCAAGTCTCTTTTACTTCATAAAACTCTTGTAAAATCTTCAGATTAATTATCAGTGCGAAACAACTAAAATTTGCTATAACTTCGTCACGTCAGGTGTCTGTACTATGTAGTATAATGACGCTAAATAAGACATGCGAGTTCCATATTTTACTATGTATGAAGCTGTCCTGAATTTACTTTTTGCATGAACAGCAGTCATGATAAAAGTAGGAGTAATACTTTTTTGATCAGTTTCTATGGATACTCATGCAAATGTTGCCTCTACAACATATGTAAAAAAATGACCCAATCGGTAACTATCGATTGAGCACGAACGATCGCGGCTTATGTGTAATGACTTTTAAAACGTTCTGTGTGAAATCTTTATTATTTGACATGAAATATTTCTTGGTCTATGAAGCTGAAATAGATTTCTCACAAAATTGTTTGGGACTTCTGAACCGTTGCTTTTCTCTTGACATCAAATTGGAAATAATATCTGACTATGACTAAGGTGGTAACAATAATGATGGCATATTCATACGAAAAAGAAAAACATTGAATCAACGTTTACTTGCGCCTTTTACTGTACTGGTGAATGTATGTGCTTCGATAGTGATTTATTCAGCTATTTATACCTTGAGCTCGTCAATCAGTCAAGTTGCACAACACGCTCGCAATATTTACCTTTTCTACCATCAGAGTGTGATAGGTATGTATAATTTATTTTTCTTATGATTTTTCGTCGCTTTCTGATTTTGACGATGAAAACAACGTTTGGTTGATCTGCTGAAATAAAATCAACAAATAAATTAATTGACCAGCGTTTAATATTCTATGAACTTGATAAATTTCATGCAATACAGAGATGATTACTGTGATCATAAAACAGATCCCACGACGTTACTGCATGATATGGGAAAAGCAAAGCCTAGAAAAATGGAAAAAGCTGTTCATGGCTAATGTAGAATTGAAATATATGCTATTGAACAAAGTTTTTAATAGTGAATACGAATTCAGTATTATTACCTTAATTTGAAACCATCTAAATAGTCGAAAATCATGACATATAGAATTTCTGTATGGATAGCTTGAGATATTGAGACTGCCAATGGCTTCGTGCATCCTCTTTTCAAAATATTTTAAAATATATACGTATATAGTGTTACATGAGTGCTCATGAAGTGGTATAACACTTTTGGTATAGACTCAGTTCGATACATTTTTCCTCACAATACGTAAACTAGTCAAATTTCGAAAACTGAACCTTTTTATTTTATCTTTCAAGATGCTCTGCGCCTCAATTCCTCAAACCGTTGTTAAAAAAATCGAACAATATGATAATTTCAAGATGTGAACTAAAAGCCCGTCTGATCTTGACATATCACGAGTGTGTCATCCTTAACTACTCGCACATGAGCTGGCACAGCATAATATTATAATCATAAACGTTTCGGCTTTAGGCCTTCTGAATAAAGAAATAAACTCACAGTGTTGAAATTTTTGTAGTTCGGTTCTCCTTTTGAGAAACGATGGTAATTTTGTGGACTTTCTCTTATATGACGAAAAGGATCTTATAACTTATGTGTTTCAGATAATAATGCCAACAATAATATCAGCATGCCAAAGCTCACTGCATGCCGGAATACAACGATCAAATCACTGTGTTTCACTAGCATATGACTTTTACACAACTTCGAAAGAAGATTCTTATTATTACCATAGAAGCACAAATAAAGTCTTTATTATTCCGTTCAGCACTTGATTCTGTGGGCATAGTGCGTATGCTAGCGAAATCGGCCTTTTTTAAATATTTCTATCACTTTTCTTTACTATGCAAGTAAACACAAGCGCCATCTTTTGTACATATATAGCTCATAGTATGCACTAAAAACTTGCAAAGACATGAGGATTTGAAGTGTGTTTGCAGTGCTTTCTAATAAATCCACAACCTATTTGATATAGAAATACAATTGTAGTTTTCTTAAAAGATATCGCTAAAGCATGTCAAACGCTCGTGCCCTTGGAGATTTTCAGAGGATACTAAGATACAAATTAGCAAGTGGCTTTTTCTATAATTTTAAATAAGGCGATTTTGCTGGTATATCCACTTCCGTTCTTTGATGTTAAACTATTACTGAATGAATTCATCGCGGTTGGTTGAACATCAATCTGAAAAAGACTACTTTTTTCTCTTGAGAAGACAACAACTGTTACAACCATCAAGAAAGAAAATCCATTATTCTAATAAGATTTTCTTCTATCCTGCTCGAGTGTTATGGTTAGAAGCACATCTTTTGCTCCTTCGCATTCGCTGTGCTTCTCATTCGTCCAACGTCGCAACCAGGTGACTACGAATGTTTGCATCTCACATTTGTTTTGCTTATTCATCACAAGAAAGCATTACCTGGAGCGAAAACCATTATGTCCTTAATGGAAGCAAGGTAATAAATCATCTAGTCGACCTTGGTATTACATTTAACCGACAAATACAATAAGAAAAAGTCGTGGTGAAAGGCTTATTTACAATGAAAATCGAAACCGAAGAAAAATATCGAATACCAGAATATCACAAAATTCGACCACTAATTACCAAAAAAGAAGCTCATACTGGAGCAGCACCACGAGTATTTTTCTTTTTATGGCTTTACAAAATCGATTATAAGCAAAAAACTCTCACTTATGGTGATTTATATGCATCTCTTCGGACCTTCATCAAAACTATTACCTTTTTTTGATGAAAAGAAAATGACGAAATGTCATCTTTTATAATGAAAAGGTCGATTTTTTCAGGTATGCCGAGGCAATCAATAGTATTTCACATTTCATTTTGTCGAAATCATTACCTTTCTTTGATGCGAAGAAAATGAAAAAATGTCGTTCTTGATAATGAAACGGTCGTTATATTTTATATATTTCGAGGTAATGAATAATATTTGACATTTTCATTTTGTCAAAATAATTGCATCTCCACGAAAGTCAACATATGAAAATGATTAAAATTTCATCAAAAAATGCAATGAAAAGGAGTACTGAGCAGAAGTGTTACTTTTTTAGCATCTGAGACATTTTCAGGGTTTTTAACTGGAGTTTTCGAAAATTAATGCTGGTTACCTTTTCAGCAAGCTGCTCGATTAACTTCTGCTAAGTTTATGAACTCTATACCCATTTTTAATGATAAATACTTGACGCATTTAAGTTTATGAGTTATCATGAAAAAAGTTGGACAGGACATGTTATCTATCTATATATATTCCGTGCTTGTTAACGATGTGTGTAAAGACAATTTCTATAG
This sequence comes from Rotaria sp. Silwood2, assembly GCA_905329745.1. Lineage (NCBI taxonomy): Eukaryota > Metazoa > Rotifera > Eurotatoria > Philodinida > Philodinidae > Rotaria > Rotaria sp. Silwood2. The sequence continues at coordinate 21,536 of CAJNSZ010001739.1, forward strand.
ATTTTATCAACCAATTTTACCACGAGTTTCGAAAAAAAACTCAAAATCACGTTATTGAAATGTTGAAATCAGTGAAATTAGTTTAATAATTTTGATGTTTCTGACAAATCTAAAAACATGAAATGAAAATTATGCAAAAATAACAAAACTAATGTCCGCGCCAGAATAAAAGAGGGGTGAGTGTAAGCTCAATAACTCGACAACCGCAATACCTAGCTACCTACGGTTTTCACCAATCGAAAGAGGAGGAGCGGGCACGTCTTTTACTTCAATAATGTATAAGACGAAATTCTTTTAAAACTAATCATATTTGAAAAACATGCAAAACAACTCATGAAAATGACCTGTCAGCTAGATGAAATTTTGTTTTTGATCTTCGATTTATATAGGTGGC
>CAJNSZ010001740.1:0-10218 GCA_905329745.1 Rotaria sp. Silwood2
ATCATGTTTTATTTAAATATTCTTAGTCTTCGTTGCTCTCAGGAAGATAGATAGTTATCTTTTTTCTAATGGTGACTATTTTGAACAGTTGATAGCTTTTTTTATCGCATAAACACTGTACATACATATTGTGATGCGTATTCGTCACCTTTATTATTTTTTTTTGTTACAAATTTTTTTGTATTAGAACGATAATTAAATAGAACATTTGAGATCTGCACACTTTAATCTTTCGCATATAAATAACAGTTTTCTTTTTATACAGAAAAATACGTAGCAAAACAAAACATAAAAAAAATTATTATCAAAAAGTCCTAGTCATTGGGTTACGTTAATTAAACTGATTCTTCTTCAAAATACGAAACCCGTCTGAAGAATTTAGTATTTTGTCAGATGCCTCAAACTGTCGGCTACAAAATATCTGTAGAACATTCCTTTCAATACAGCACACATTCGCAGGAACATGAAGAAAACATGCATCATCCTCAAACTTTTGTCCTTTTTTTCGTCATCGCGTTACGCTCGTTCAAGCCGTCATTAGTACTAGCAGAAGTACTCGGCGTTGTCTAAGAATCTACGATGAATTAACATACCTCACCTAATTAAGCCATCGGTTGTTCAGTAAGGTATCATGCTCAACAGATGTCTGATTTCTAACGTCCTTCTTACGATCGTTCAGTGATACTTATTTATCCAAAACTCCGGTGTCTGTTGATTCTCTACTAATCATTAAGTTATCGAGGTGATTGCACCCGAAATTCGAATTTGTTTTGTCTAAAATACCTTGCCTCACCATGTTCTTGATAGTATAAGTGGTTTTGTCTGCTTTCCTAGGTGCTAGATTTCTATTAGCTTAAAGGCAACCAATCAGATTTTGAGGCAAACGGCCTCTAGATTCCAACTTATCAGGTCTAAAATTTCATGCCTCATCATTTTTCCGGAAGGATAGTTGTCTTCGTCTATTTTCCTATTGGTTTCCGGACAATCAATCAGATTTTAAGGTAAATAGGCCCCAGATTCGAACCTATTGTACTCGAAAATCTAGAGTTCCATGTTTTCTGTGCATTTAGAAAGTACTACTCAATAGTACTTGTATAGTACCGAATACTGCAATCTAATTGCTCAGCAACATAGGCGTGTTTTTTTTGCGGGCGGAGGATCAATTCTTTTAGAATAATGAAAATAGGTGTTGACCTTCTCCTGCATGAGAGAAGGATTTCTGAAATGTTTGGTTGGATTTGCTTGTACGATGCAGAAATACATCAAGAACAGGGTAACAAATAAACAAGCACGCTTAAATATATATATATTATAAACTTATGATAATTAACAAGAAAAGATTTTCTGAAAAATGTAAATACAATTTGGTAATTTTTGTTGGGCTGTTATTGAATCTCTATTTGCATATTCGTATGATCTGATTAAAATCTGGTGATCCGAGACGAGGAGATCTTGGATTGGACGTCCGTGCTCGTGGATGCTTTACGACATCAAGCATGTCTTCAAGATTTTCTTGATCAATCCGATGAACATGTGATGATGGTGTTGCCGCCCGTCGATCTTTTTTTACAGGCTCAACAACAAGGACGGGGTTTGGATTATCCCGATATTTTTTTTATTTCACAATTCCAGGATCATCTTTTTTACAATCGGCATCTTGTCCATGAACATTTTTGAGTTGTTTCATCATATCTTCGAAATGTTGTCGAATTAGATCCAAATTTACATGTGGTTTTGGTGGTGGTGGTGGTGGAAAAATTGGTTTCGGTTCGACTTTTTCNCAAATACAATTAAGATTCTTGAAATAGAACAGCATCATAAAGATAAGTCAAACGTACAAATGGCACATGTATTTCAGTGAGTGAAACCTGTACCAAAAACGAAAAACAATTCAGTCAGTTAGAGTTTTACAAAATAATTCAATCAAATATAAATATTATTCTAACAAATCAACAACAAAAAACATCGAAATTCCATGTTTGAATATGCCAATTGTCTTTTATCAGATTATAGAGAGACTTATATTTAATGTATAGTGAAATCATGTTTTATTTAAATATTCTTAGTCTTCGTTGCTCTCAGGAAGATATATAGTTATCTTTTTTCTAATGGTGACTATTTTGAACAGTTGATAGCTTTTTTATCGCATAAACACTGTACATACATATTGTGATGCGTATTCGTCACCTTTATTATTTTTTTTTGTTACAAATTTTTTTGTATTAGAACGATAATTAAATAGAACATTTGAGATCTGCACACTTTAATCTTTCACATATAAATAACAGTTTTCTTTTTATACAGAAAAATATATAGCAAAACAAAACATAAAAAAAGTTATTATCAAAAAGTCCTAGTCATTGGGTTACGTTAATTAAACTGATTCTTCGTCAAAATACGAAACCCGTCTGAGGAATTTAGTATTTTTTCAGATGCCTCAAACTGTCGGCTACAAAATATCTGTAGAACATTTCTTTCAATACAGCACACATTTGCAGGAACATGAAGAAAATATGCATCATCCTCAAACTTTTATCCTTTTTTTCGTCATCGCGTTACGCTCGTTCAAGCCGTCATTAGTACTAGCAGAAGTACTCGGCGTTGTCTAGGAATCTACGATGAATTAACATATCTCACCTAATTAAGCCATCGATTGTCCAGTAAGGTATCATGCGCAACAGATGTTCGATTTCTAACGTCCTTCTTACGATCGTTCAGTGATACTTATTTACCCAAAACTCCGGTGTCTGTTGATTCTCTACTAACCATTAAGTTATCGAGGTGATTGCACCCGAAATTCGAATTTGTTATGTCTAAAATACCTTGCCTCACCATGTTCTTGATAGTATAAGTGGCTTTGCCTGCTTTCCTAGGAGCTAGATTCCTATTAGCTTATAGGCAACCAATCAGATTTTGAGGCGAACAGTCTCTAGATTCCAACTTATCAGGTCTAAAATTTCATGCCTCATCATTTTTCCGCAAGGATAGTTGTCTTCGTCTATTTTCCTATTGCTTTCCGGACAATCAATCAGATTTTAAGGTAAATAGACTCCAGATTCAAACCTATTGTCCTCGAAAATCTAGAGTTCCATGTTTTCTGTGAATTTAGAAAGTGCTACTCAATAGCGCTTGTATAGTACCGAATACTGCAATCTAATTACTCAGCAACATAGACGTGTTTTTTGCTGGCGGAGGATCAATTCTTTTAGAATAATGAAAATAGGTGTTGACCTTTTCCTGCATGAGAGAAGGATTCCTGAAAAGTTTGGTTGGATTTGCTTGTACGATGCAGAAATACATCAAGAACAGGGCGACAAATAAACAAGCACGCTTAAATATATATATATATTATAAACTTATGATTATTAACAAGAAAAGATTTTCTGAAAAATGTAAAAACAATTTGGTGATTTTTGTTGAGCTGTTATTGAATCTCTATTTGCATATTCGTATGATCTGATTAAAATCTGGTGATCCGAGACGAGGAGATCTTGGATTGGGCGCCGGTGCTCGTCGATGCTTTACGACACCAAGAATGTCTTCAAGATTTTCTTGATCAATCCGATGAACATGTGATGATGGTGTTGCCGCCCGTCGATCTTTTTTTACAGGCTCAACGACAAGGACGGGGTTTGGATTATCCAGATATTTTTTTAATTTTACAACCTTAGGATCATCTTTTTTACAATCGGCATCTTGTCCATGAACATTATTGAATTGTTTCATCATATCTTCGAAATGTTGTCGAATTAGATCCAAATTTACATGTGGTTTCGGTGGTGGTGGTGGTGGAAAAATTGGTTTCGGTTCGACTTTTTCCTTCTTGCGATATTCATGATAGAAACCAATGAAAATACTATCTTTTGTTTCTATTGTGTTTTTTGTATAATCGGGACACTTTTCTTTGATATATTGATCGGCTGCTTGCCGATACTTATGAAGAGTATTTTCCAGCCCGACAGCTGTTGGTCGGCGAGTCGATTCATCCCGAATACACTTAAGAATAAAATTCGTGAAAATTGGACTTTGTTCGATTAACTGAACTCGTTTTGTCGATTGATTAAATCGATGAGTTTTCTCTGTAAATAGTTCATTCAATGTTAATCCATAAGTAAACACATCCAGTGATTGATCATATTGACCGTCTCCTCTATAATAAACAGAATAGTAACGATTAAAAAGTTAGTCAAAGTAAATCAAGTTCACTTAGATTTCTTACTGACCGATAAAATTCCGGTGGCATGAAAGGCAAACAACCAATTAATGTGTGGCGTTCGTCTGGATTGAATATATGTGCAATACCCATGTCACCGATCTTTGCTGTAAAATTATTCGATACAAGAATNCTATTGTGAAATATAGTTCGTCTGCTGTCGTGTAGCGCAGATGATTGCTTTTGTCCTTACACATAACGCTTTTTCTTTCCTTGTAATACAGAATGTGTCATGACTTGCATCATCATGACGAATTTTTTCCTCCTACAGCAGTCTGCCGTATTCTTTCGAGCTACTCATTGAAAAAAACCCATTGCTTGTTATTAACGTTTACAATCTCGTTATTCAAGCACAATAAATCTATTCAATAGATATTGTGTAAAAACATTGCAAATTTCTTATAGTTTTAAAAAACTGTTACTTGAGGTTATTTTAATGTAGATCCTAGAAAAAGAAAATTGTGATCGCATCTCCTTTGGAATTGATGTATGTTATACTCTTTTTATTTGCGCGAAGTATACGAGAACAAGAAAGGAAAAATAACCTAGATATTCATGCATTTAATATTTTAGTTCATATATTCTGGAGTGGAATTCGTCTTATAAATCTTACATTCTTCAAAAATTCTCTACTTATTGAAAAGCACGAGCTAACAAGGCATCTTCTTTCACTATGTCATCGGGACCAACATAGTATCTTGTGTATTTCAAAGACTTCAACTGAAGATCTGTATGAAACTCAAAATGCATAGTGTGAATGTCATTCTCGTAGTCTAAATCTAAATTGTTGTAAAACTTCATTCGATTCATTATTTAGTATAAAATTAAACCTTGATAATAAAAATAAATACATTTAACAATAATTGAAATAATATCAATACGTTTTCGTTTTCCAGTTCTCTCTCAGAAAAAAAACCTGATATTTACTTAACTGACTATAGATTAGAAATTAATAGATAAATATATAATGCATTAACTGAATACTAATCAGACGAAGAGGATAAAGTACAATTAAATGAAAATATGAAAGATATAGTCAAAAGAAAACAAATACATTAGTATGTCAATAGTAAGGATGATGTGAAACAGTATACAATAGAATTAAATGTTCGAATGTCTAATAATCACGATTATGTCAAAAGTCATTTGCTATTTTTATTCTAAACTTATTTAGATTTTCTTCGTTTATTTCAAATTAATTTTGAATTCTATTATAATTTTACAAACGATAATATAATTCAACAAAGAAATAAAGTCAAACCGTTAGGAAAAATATATGTTCATTAGATAGTATTAAATATTTTGACAATTTATTTTATAGCGACAATCATCAAAAATATTAATGTATTCAACAAAAAGTTCTGAATAGTAATAAAACATCATTCACAAAAGATTGATGATATTTTAGTAAAAAATGTCAATATCATTAAAGGAAAAGCAAGAGAGGATACAATTACACACATGTGTTTTATTATATTAGCTACCCTTGTTTGAATAATAATGAAATACAAATAATGCAAGTATCTGCACAACATCTAAACGAAAATAGATGATAAAATTTTATTTTCAAAGATTTTACGTGATTTAATACTTGATTTTTACTACAGCATTTAATAGAAATAGTTTATAAATCAAATATAGATACAATCCAAATGAGTGTTTCGATTGCTGCCATTTAGCATGATATTTTTTTAATTGAATTTATACGTAGTTTGTATAATTTTGCTATTATTGGCTATAAAATCTATGTAACCAATCGCTTTTAATAGCTTATATTCTTTTCCATGGCCAATGAACATAAGCATTTAAAAAAATGGTTCAGCATGTGAAGAATATACAACTTATATCCTAGTATTAAGTAAAGACAAAAGCAATAATTGAAATTTCTTTTATGATAGATTTTTTCCAATAATCCAACAAAACATGGTATTCGTTTACGTGGTACATTTACACGATCAATCATAATAGTATTTGATCGCGATTTCGAAATTTTTAATGAAAAAAAAAGATGATTGTAATATACAATTTATGCTTGCTATTTATTAAACAATTTTTTTTAGCTTTAAAATATTTCGTTCAACAACTATGATAATGACATCAACATTCATGAATTGAATTATGCCATAAAACTTTATTTTAATTTTATATATTTCTTTTCTAATATAATAAGTGAGATAATAAATATTTTCTTGATTTTTATGATGATGAAAAGAAATTTTTATATTGTATGTATTCAATTTAATTCTGCATTGTAGCATACGTTCGATATTGTTAATTAATATGACAGGTAACTTATTCTATTTCAGATTTGTTTTCAAGTTTAGTTTATCTCAGTTATTATGATTCTAGCATGATATCTAGATTTACGTGAAATAGTTTATGGAAGACGTAGTAAATATTTGAAACTATTGTTTTAGATTAAGAGTGTGGATGGGATTAAAGACAAACGCAACACCTACACGTGTAATTAAGTTCATATTGAAACGAAAAGCATTTGTATTCATTTAAATTCATGATGGTATCAACCAAATGGTAAATCCTGAACTTAAATGTAAAATAAATGAGAGTTTTTTTTAATATTCATCCTGAGACTTTGCTCATTTTGGTGAATGTATTCGGAAAATAGAAACACGTATTTTTGGAATATGAATGGGATTGTGGGCACTTGTTCGAACCTTCTAAATGTGAGTGTTTCGATAGTGAATGAAAAGATTTGTCTGAGATTGTAGTGTCGTAGGCCTGCAGAACTTATGTTTTCTCCTTATAGTGGTGTGATGAAAAACTATACAAATTTCGATACTTTCTGTCATGCATATAATAGATGATTTTGTTGATCTCCCGCGGAATCTAATTTTAGGCAGAACCTTTTGGAAGATTTCTTTGCTTAATCCAATCGCAGAATCTAGAAACAAGTTCTGCAAAACCTCTATGATTTTTTTCAGAGCAGGAAGTGAATTCTATTTGTTGAGGGTTAGGGTCTCCCATGAAGAGTGTGGATGTGTAAAATAACTTATAAACGATAAATATTGTACTAGAACTATACTTTATCATTCTTTGATAGTCTGAAAAATAATACATTTCAACATTTAAAACAAAATTCATGTATTTTCTAATGGAGCTGCTCAATAATTTACAATAGAAATTATATTAGAGTTTTCAGCAACTTGATATTGTAAGATTATTTTAAATTATTTAGATAGAATTATCTTGACAGTACTTTGCGACTTCTCATGATAAGAGGATCATTAATGGTATAGAAGCAATAGTTAAATGTCTTGTATATTCTTCAATTATGAGGGAACAACAATGTCAACTAACAGCTGATTTTGCCACAATTTCTCAATCGAAAATAAATACAATTAAGATTTTTAAAATAGAACAACAAAAAAAAATAATTCATTTAATTAGAGTTTTACAAAATAATTCAATCAAATACAAATATTATTCTAATAAATCAACAAAAAAAGAACATTGAAATTCCATGTTTGAATATACCAACCGTCTTTTATCTGATTATAGAGAGACTTATATTGCTTGTATAATAGAATTATGTTTTATTTAAATATACATGAACAATAACAAATATATGCATGTATATGTAGAAAGAAAAGGTTTTGTGTTTTATATTCTTAATCTTCGTTGCTCTCAGTAAAATATAATTATTTTTCTCCAATGGTGACTATTTTGAACAGTTGATAGCTTTTTTTTTATCGCATACATATTGTGATGCGTATTCGTCACCTGTATTATTATCTTTGTTACAATTTTTTTTTGTATTAGAACGATAGTTAAATAGAACATTTGAGATCTGCACACTTTAATCTTTCGCATATAAATAACAGTTTTCTTTTTATACATAAAAATTTGTAGCAAAACAAAGCATAAAAAAGTTATTATCAAAAAGTCCTAGTCATTGGGTTACGTTAATTAAACTGATTCTTGTTCAAAATTAAAAATCTGTCTAAAGAATTTTGTATTTTGTTAGATGCCTCAAACTATCGGGTACAAAACATCTGTAGAACATTTCTTTCAATACACTACACATTCGTAGAAACATGAAGAAAACATGCATCACCCTCAAACTTTTGTCCTTTTTTTCGTCATCGCGTTACGCTCGTCCAAGTCGTCATTAGTACTAGCAGAAGTACTCGGCGTTGTCTAGGAATCTACAATGAATTAACATACCTCACCTAATTAAGCTATCAGTTGTTCCGTAAAGTATATCGTGCTCAACAGATGTCCGATTTCTAACGTCCTTCTTACGATCGTTCAGTGATAGTTATTTATCCAAACTCCGGTGGCTGTTGATTCTCTACTAATCATAAAGTCATCGAGATGATTGCACCCGAAATACGAATTTTTTATGTCTAAAATACCTTGCCATACCATGTTCTTGATAGTATGAGTGGTTTTGTCAGCTCTCCTAGGAGCTAGATTCCAACTTATCAGGTCTAAAATTTCCTGCCTCATCATTTTTTCCGAAAGGATAGGTGTCTTCGTCTATTTTCCTATTGGTTTCCGGACAATCGATCAAATTTTTAGGTAAATAGACCCTAGATTCGAACCTGTAGTTCTCGACAATCTAGAGTTCCATGTTTTCTGTGCATTTAGAAAGTGCTACTCAATAGCACTTCTTTAGTACAGAATATTTTGGAGGATCAATTCTTTTAGAATAATGAAAATAGGCATTGACCTTCTCCTGAATGAGAGAAAGATTCCTGAAAAGTTTGGTTGGATTTGCTTGTATGATGCAGACATACATCAAGAATAGAGTGACAAATAAACATGCACGCTTATATCTATATCATAAACTTATGATAATAAATAAGAAATGATTTTCTAAAAAATGTAAAAACAATTCGGTGATTTTTGTTGAGCTGTTATAGAATGTTTATTTGCATATTCGTATGATCTGATTAAAATTTGGTGATAACTGATCGATGTCGGCATGAAAGTAAAATCGTTGTATACATCCTTCGATATCCTTAGTGACCTCAATTGCTCGAAATCGATCTGGTATATGGAAAACATCTTAATCATGCAGTGGATCACCCAGACGAGGATGTCTTGGATTGGGTGTTCTTGCTCGTCGATGCTTTACGGCACCAAAAATGTCTTCAATATTTTCTTGATCAACTCGATGAACATGTGATGATGGTGTTGCCGCCCGTCGATGTTTTTTTACAGGCTCAATAACAATGACGGGATTTGGATTATCCAGATGTTTTTTTAATTTCACAATCTTAGGATCATCTTTTTTACAATCGGCATCTTGTCCATGAACATTATTGAACTGTTTCATCATATCTTAGAAAAGTTGTTGAATTAGATCCAAATTTACGTGTGATTTCGGTGATGGTGGTGGTGGAAAAATCGGTTTTGGTTCGACTTTTCCCTTCTTACGATATTCATGATAGAAACCAATGAAAATATTATCTTTTTTTCCTATTGTTTCTTTTGCATAATCGGGACACTTTTCTTTGATATATCGATCGGCTGCTTGTCGACACTTATGAAGAGTATTTTCCAGTTCGACAGCTGTTGGTCGGCGAGTTGATTCATCCCGAATACATTTAAGAATATAATTCGTGAAAATTGGACTTTGTTCGATTAACTCAACTCGTTTTGTCGATTGATTAAATCGATGAGTTTTTTCTGTAAATAGTTCATTCAATGTCAATCCATAAGTAAACACATCTAGTGATTGATCATATTGACCATCTCCTCTATAATAAACAGAATAGTAACAATTAAAAAGTTAGTCAAAGTAAATCAAGTTCAATTAGATTTCTTACTGACCGATAAAATTCCGGTGGCATGAAAGGCAAACAACCAATTAATGTGTGACGTTCGTCTGGATTGAATAGATTAGCAATACCCATGTCACCGATCTTTGCTACGAAATTATTCGACACAAGAATGTTATCAGGACGAATATCCCGATGAATCATCGAGTGTCCATGTAATTTACGCATGCCACTAGCAATATGACAGGCCATAGAAAG
>CAJNSZ010001740.1:10273-21925 GCA_905329745.1 Rotaria sp. Silwood2
TATTGTGTTTTTTGTATAATCGGGACACTTTTCTTTGATATATTGATCGACTGCTTGCCGATACTTATGAAGAGTATTTTCCAGTCTGACAGCTGTTGGTCGGCGAGTCGATTCATCCCGAATACATTTAAGAATAAAATTCGTGAAAATTGGACTTTGTTCGATTAACTGAACTCGTTTTGTCGATTGATTAAATCGATGAGTTTTCTCTGTAAATAGTTCATTCAATGTCAATCCATAAGTAAACACATCCAGTGATTGATCATATTGACCGTCTCCTCTATAATAAACAGAGTAGTAACGATTAAAAAGTTAGTCAAAGTAAATCAAGTTCACTTAGATTTCTTACTGACCGATAAAATTCCGGTGGCATGAAAGGCAAACAACCAATTAATGTGTGGCGTTCGGCTGGATTGAATATTTGTGCAATACCCATGTCACCGATCTTTGCTGTAAAATTATTCGATACAAGAATATTATCAGGACGAATATCCCGATGAATCATCGAGTGTCCATGTAATTTACGCATGCCACTAGCAATATGACAGGCCATAGAAAGCTTACGTCGAAGTGAAATTTTCTCATTTCTATTATAGATTACATTGCTCAAACTACCACGATGCATCAATTCAGTAATCAAATAACATTCTTTGACTCCATTTTCTAGCATTCGATCGCCATAACCAAATGTTTTAAGAATAAAAGCGCCTGATAGTTCAACATAGGCAGCTAATTCTCTGCGAAAACTCTCTTCCAAGTGACGTCGTTGTGGTGTCACTCGAATTACTTTACAAGCTACTTGACGATTCTGTGATAACCATTTTGCTTTAAAAACTTGACCTAAATGAATGAGAATATTCGATAGAAAGTGATATGGATAGAAAACCTAGATCAGTATACCAAATCCTCCTTCACCAAGTACCTCTAGTTTGCGAATGTCATTGATATCGATTTTCGTCAGACTTTGATTGCTGGTTGCTACTAATGGATGCCTGTTCTCATGCGGTTTGTTGATTATTCGTTGTTTCATACATTGAGAACATAGATTATAATTGTAACAAGTATCACATTTGAATCGAATGCCAACAATCTGTGTGCAACAACCGTTACATATGATATCGTGATGTTTACCAGCTAGAAGCTCGTGAAGTTTTGTAAGAGTTATCTCATTTGTATGACGGATCGGTTGACCAAACAATTCCTTGGGAATTTTGAGATGTGCCATTGCATGACCACTGAGATGTTCTTTGGTTTGACGTCGTTCTTCAAAACAATTACCGCATAGATCATAGTCAACACATTGCAAACATCTATACCGATCACTATAGATTTTTGTTGAATTACATCCATCACATGATGCATTGTGCATATTTTCTGATGAAATATCACCAGAAACTTCATTATTATTGTATGCGCTTGCCATAATCAAGCTTAGTTCTCCAAGATTATTCTAAGTCTAGAATAAGAAATCGATTTGTCTGTGATAATAACTTAATATGAGTACAAGAAAAAAAGAAAGACCACAATTTAAGGTATTTCCTCCTCAAAAATCGGTCTTGACCCAGGAACGTTAGAATCAGCTGAAACTTTGAGGATATGCTGGGGGCATTAAGGGGAGTCTATGATAAAATTCTCAACTTAAAATTATTTCATTTAAGGGAAATATTCACCAAACAAAGTCGAAAAATAGGTAATTTGGCAACCCAAATTTCTCTCTAACGGTTTGGCCAATATGTTAATTTCTTTTTTGTTGGAAAGAGCATGTCAAGATACAGAGCACTATGGCGCTCTTTCTTTGAAACACCTTCTTTTTAATCGGAAAAAAGAAGTCACAAGTTCAACGACTAAAAAATTTATCAAAAAAGGGTAATAAAATTATATTACTAACTTTATACTGACTAAAGAAAAGAACCATTTCAAAAAAAGGGCGTCGTAGTGCCTTGCGTCTTGACATGCTCTTTCCAACGAAAACAGAATATTAATATATTGAATGAACTATGAAAGAGAAATTTACAATGCGCGTACAAGAAAACGAAAAAGATTTTTCGATATTTTAAAAAACTGCTGGTTTTTCAAAAACTGGTTCTCTGAAATTCTGAAATATTTCGAGAAAAATTGGAGGTTTTAGGAAATTTTTTTATTGATTTTGAAAGAGCAGACGACGGACTATTTTCTTATGTATTTATCTCAATTTTGACAGTTCTCACAAAATTGACTGCTTTTGAGGGGGGCTTAATTTGATCGATAGGATTTCCTCAGACTATATGAAATATTATAATCGTATATTTATGATCAGAAACAGCTACAACATCGTTTTATTTTGTCTCTTCTGAAGATCATTTTCCATCTATGTCATGGCGTAAGCAACCAACAAAATGATAAGAAAAGGTTTTCATATAGGCATTAGTGAAAAGTTAACGCGCATGTTATTGACGAACACGAAGACTAAATTGTAAGGAATCACAATATTTTTCTAAGAACCATACTAACTTAATAAAGTTCTATTGTCAAATATGAAAAGTCTACGTGATACACATTGATTTTTTTAACAGTCGATTACTCATTATTCTGAATTTTCGGCGAATCAATAAAAAAATGGATGTCTTACCAAAACAAAATATAGAAAAAACAATTAAAAGACGATGAATATTAATCATAGTGCATTTTGCTTTGGACAACAGAAATCTTCATTTGATGCAAATCTATCATAAGCATCCGACGAAGAATGAGGATATTTTAAGATATAAATAAGCTCGCTATCAACTTTGAAGAAATTCTTACAATAAAATCATAAGGAGAAGTTTTTTCACAAAAGGAGAAAGAATGATTTATAACAATGTAAAAGATAGCAAACATCTATTTATATGCGATAAGAGAAAACGTATGTGGGCGACGTTGCAAGTGAATAATCGATGTTTTGATTCTGTAAATTCGGCAGTCATCAGGCGGCTTCTTACGAATGAGTCATTGGTGAATTGAAGTGTTGAATGACGTTATGAATAAAGTAAATAATATTTGAAACAAAATTTGACGTACATGAATAAATTATGAATGACATAGGAAACCTAATAAGAAAAAATGCGCGAATAGAGTGGGTGATGGCATGACATCACGGTTATTCATATTCTTTGTGTCGCTAAAGTACATCTGAATTTCGCCAACGCACCGTACGAGTCATCGATTAATATAACATGTCATTGAATTGTTAAAATATTTCTTACAAATAGAATGAAACTCGGTTTTAAGTGTTTGTGTGCCAGAATTATTCAAAAGACTTCTTTATTGGTTGATTTCGTCAACATACTATGTATCAAAGAGAGTAAAAACTTTTCATTATTTCATTATATCATTAATGTCAAAAAAAAAATAAAGTTCATTCACATCTGATCTCTACTACATTATCTTATCAAAATAAAACTTCGAATCAATGTGAAGATAAATTTGACCTATGACTATAAACGAATTCATAGAAGAAAATTATACGATAAAAACTAAATTCATTGATCATCAACAGCAAATAACAACGAACAATATCAGTGTAATTCAAAACACAAGTTCAGCTAAAAAAAATGAAAATGATTAAACTGTAACTGAAGTATGTGTGTTTATTCAAGGTCAACAAAACAAAATAATGTTAAACAAGAAACAACATTCACTTCTTCATTTAACAATACAAAAAGATTAAATAAGTCTTAATAGATCCTACAAAATGATCGTCCTTTAGGAATGTACTTCAACAAATAAAGCGATTAAAATTTTTCAACCCTTATTTGAAAAATCTTTGATTTATTATTTTCAAATTCTTCTTCAATGTTTGTTACGTATTTTACGTTGCATTTCACTTTAGTTGCTAAAAAAATATAAACGTAGTATCAACCACACAAGAACATGAGTTTATATCAAACGGCAAACAATGCACAAATCTTAAAAATCTTAATGTTGATGAAAATATTTTTCTAGCATTAATACAAATTGTTTTGATACTAAATCAACAGCCACATCACCTCAAATACATATTACAGTTCAATTCTTCCTATCGTCTTTATCAAGGTCATCCCTCAGGTATGAGATCGCCAGAAACTTCATCGAAATAGATCTATAGCAAACAGGATTTCCCATTTCTGTGAAGAGCATCTATATTTTTCCAAAATTGATAATCCAGCTTAGCAAACATTTTCTCATCTCATCATATAAGTCTCAGCAAGCTGAAGTCTGTCATAGCTAGTTTAATGATAATTATATGTATTTCAAAGGAGTTTTTTAGTTCTTCGTGATTAGTCTTTGTTCAGAATGATCGTTGAATTATAAGGACTAATATTGTACTCTAATATGCCGATTGGAACAATTTATCAACTGCAAATCTTTCGTTTCAGGATACATGTCAAACGCAGGATCAGGCCTGTGCGCTCTTANCGATATTCATGATAGAAACCAATGAAAATATTATCTTTTTTTTCTATTGTTTCTTTTGTATAATCGGGACACTTTTCTTTGATATATCGATCGGCTGCTTGTCGACCCTTATGAAGGGTATTTTCCAGTTCGACAGCTGTTGGTCGGCGGGTTGATTCATCCTGAATACATTTAAGAATATAATTCGTGAAAATTGGACTTTGTTCGATTAATTCAACTCGTTTTGTTGATTGATTAAATCGATGAGTTTTCTCTGTAAATAGTTCATTCAATGTCAATCCATAAGTAAACACATCTAGTGATTGATCATATTGACCATCTCCTCTATTAAACAGAATGGTAACAATTAAAAAGTTAGTCAAAGTAAATCAACTTCAATTAGATTTCTTACTGACCGATAAAATTCCGGTGGCATGAAAGGCAAACAACCAATTAATGTGTGACGTTCGTCTGGATTGAATAGATTTGCAATACCCATGTCACCGATCTTTGCTACGAAATTATTCGACACAAGAATGTTATCAGGACGAATATCCCGATGAATCATCGAGTGTCCATGTAATTTACGCATGCCACTAGCAATATGACAGGCCATAGAAAGTTTACGTCGAAGTGAGATTTTCTCATTTCTATTATGAATAACATTGCTCAAACTACCACGATGCATCAATTCAGTAATCAAATAACATTCTTTGACTCCATTTTCTAGCATTCGATCGCCATAACCGAATGTTTTAAGAATAAATGCGCCTGATAATTCGACATAGGCAGCTAATTCTCTGCGAAAACTCTCTTCCAAGTGACATCGTTGTGGTGTCACTCGAATTACTTTACAAGCTACTTGACGATTATGTGATAACCATTGTGCTTTACAAACTTGACCTAAATCAATGAGAATTTTTTGATAGAAATTAATAAAGATAGGAAACATAGATCAGTATACCAAATCCTCCTTCACCAAGTACATCTAGTTTCCGAATATCATTGATATCGATTTTCATCAGACTTTGATTGCTGGTTGCTACTAATGGATGACTGTCCTCATGTGGTTCTTTGATTATTCGTTGTTTCATACATTGAAAACATAGATTATAATTATAACAAGTATCACATTTGAATCGAATGCCAACAATCTGTGTGCTACAACCGTTACATATGTTATCGTGACGTTTACCAGCTAGAAGCTCGTGAAGTTTTGTAAGAGTTATCTCATTAGTATGACGGATCGGTTGACCAAACAATTCTTTGGGAATTTTGAGATGTGCCATTGCATGACCACTAAGATGCTCTTTGGTTTGACGTCGTTCTTCAAAACAATTACCGCATAGATCATAGTCAACACATTGTAAACATCTATACCGATCACTATAGATTTTTGTTGAATTACATCCATCACATGACGCATTGTGCATATTTTCTGATGAAATATCACCAGAAATTTCATTATTATTGTATGCACTCGCCATATCTCCTAGATTATTCTAAGTCTAGAATAAGAAATCGATTTGTCTGTAATAATAACTTAATATGATTACAAGAAGAAAAGAAAGATCACAATTTAAGGTATTTTCTCTCTCAAAAATCGATCTTGACCCAGGAATGTTAGAATCAGCAGTGAAGATATGCTGAGAAGGGAAGTCTCTGATAAAATTCTCAACTCAAAACTATTCCAGTTAAGGGAAATATACATAAAAAAAAGTCGAAAAATAGCTCATTTAGCAACCCAAATTTCTCTTTCATTGCTCGTCCAATATATTAATATTTTGTTTTCATTAGAACGAGCATGTCAAGATGCAGCGCACTACGACGCCCTTTTTTTTGCAATGGTTCTTTTCTTTAGTCAATATAAAGTTCGTAATATAGTGTTTTTTAACATTTTTTGATAAATTTTTTAGTCGTTTAACTTGTGACTTCTTTTTTTCGATTACAAAGAAGGTTTTTCAAAAAAAGAACGCCGTACTACTCTGCATCTTGATATGCTCTTTCCAACGAAAACGAAATTAACATATAAGACGAACCGTTAGAGAGAAATTTGGGTTGCTAAATGAGCTATTTTTCGACTTTTTTTTATGTATATTTCCCTTAACTGGAATAGTTTTGAGTTGAGAATTTTATCAGAGACTTCCCTTCTCAGCATATCTTCANTTTGACGGCGGTCTTCAAAACAATTACCGCATAGATCATAGTCAACACATTGCAAACATTTATACCGATCACTATAGATTTTTGTTGAATTACATCCATCACATGATGCATTGTGCATATTTTCTGATGAAATATCACCAGAAACTTCATTATTATTGTATGCACTCGCCATATTCAAGCTTAGTTCTCCAAGATTATTCTAACTCTAGAATAATAAATCGATTTGCCTGTGATAATAACTTAATATGAGTACAAGAAGAAAAGAAAGACCGCAATTTAAGATATTTCCTCCCTCAAAAATCGATCTTGACCCAGGAACGTTAGAATCAGCTGAAACTTTGAGGATATGCTGGAGGCATTAAGGGGAGTCTATGATAAAATTGTTAATTTAAAACTATTTCATTTAAGGGAAATATTCACCAAACAAAGTCGAAAAATAGGTAATTTGGTAACCCAAATTTCTCTCTAACGGTTCGTCCAATATGTTAATTTCTTTATTGTTGGAAAGAGCATGTCAAGATACAGAGCACTACGGTGCTCTTTTTTTGAAACACCTTCTTTTTAATCGGAAAAAAAGAAGTCACAAGTTCAACGACTAAAAAATTTATCAAAAAATGGTAATCAAATTATATTACTAACTTTATATTGCCTAAAGAAAAGAACCATTTCAAAAAAAGGGCGTCATAGTGCCTTGCGTCTTGACATGCTCTTTCCAACGAAAACAAAATATTAATATATTAGACGAACTATGAAAGAGAAATTTAGAATGCGCGTACAAGAAAACGAAAAATGAGTAAAAACGAAAAAGATTTTTCGATATTTCAAAAAACTGCTGGTTTTTCAAAAACTGGTTCTCTGAAATTCTGAAATATTTCGAGAAAAATTGGAGGTTTTAGGAAATTTTTTTATTGATTCTGAAAGAGCAGACGACGGGCTATTTTCTTATGAATTTATCTGGATTTTGACAGTTCTCACAAAATTGACTGCTTTTGAGGGGGCTTAATTTGATCGATAGGATTTCCTCAGACTATATGAAATATTATAATCGTATATTTATGATCAGAAACAGCTACAAGATCGTTTTATTTTGTCTCTTCTGAAGATCATTTTCGATCTATGTCATGGCGTAAGCAACCAACAAAATGATAAGAAAAGGTTTTCATATAGACATTAGTGAAAAGTTAACGCGCATGTTACTGACGAACACGAAGACTAAATTGCAAGGAATTACAATATTTTTCTAAGAACCATACTAACTTAATAAAGTTCTATTGTCAAATATGAAAAGTCAACGTGATAGACATTCATTTCTTTAATAGTCGATTACTCATTATTCTGAATTTTCGACGAATCAATAAAAAAATGGATGTCTTACCAAAACAAAATATAGAAGAAACAATTAAAAGACGATGAATATTAATCATAGTGCATTTTGCATTGGACAACAGAAATCTTCATTTGATGCAAATCTATCATAAGCATCCGACGAAGAATAAGGACATTTTAAGATATAAATAAGCTCGATATCAACTTTGAAGGAATTCTTACAATAGAATCATAAGAAGTTTTTTCACAAAAGGAGAAAGAATGATTTATAACAATGTAAAAGAAAGCAAACATCTATTTATATGCGATAAGAGAAAACGTATGTGGGCGATGTTGGAAGGGAATAATCGATGTTTTGATTCTATAAACTTGGCAGTCATCAGGCGGCTTCTTACGGATGAGTCATTGGTGAATTGAAGTGTTGAATGACGTTATGAATAAAGTAAATGATATTTGAAACAAAATTTGACGTACATCAATAAATTATGAATGATATACGAAACCTAATAAGAAAAAATGCGCGAATAGAGTGGGTGATGGCATGACATCACGGTTATTCATATTCTTTGTGTCGCTAAAGTACATCTGAATTGCGTCAACGCACCGTAAGAGTCATCGATTGATATAACATGTCATTGAATTGTTAAAATATTTCTTAAAAATAGAATGAAACTCGGTTTTAAGTGTTTGTGTGCCAGAATTATTCAGAACACTTCTTTATTGGTTGATTTCGTCAACATACTATGTATCAAAGAGAGTAAAAACTTTTCATTATTTCATTATATCATTAATGTCAAAAAAAAATTAAAGTTCATTCACATCTGATCTCTACTACATTATCTTATCAAAATAAAACTTCGAATCAATGTGAAGATAAATTTGACCTATGACTATGAACTAAGTCATAGAAGGTCAAATTACATTGACTGAAGACTAGGGTGGGTATTTTGGTGCAGCTGAGGTTGTGCCTTTTGATATTATCTTCAGCCACAGCCACATTTATTTGTTATATGGCGTTGTTTTTCTAGATCAAGATGAACTTAGTAAATCATTGAGAAAGGTTCCTTTTCGTAGAATTATACGATAAAAACTAAATTCATTGATCATCAACAGCAAATAACAACGAACAATATCAGTGTAATTCAAAACACAAGTTCAGCTAAAAGAAATGAAAATGATTAAACCGTAACTGAAGTATCTGTGTTTATTCAAGGTCAACAAAATAAAATAATATTAAACAAGAAACAACATTCACTTCTTCATTTAACAATACAAAAAGATTGAATAAGTCTTAATAGATCCTACAAAATGATCGTCCCTTAGGAATGTACTTCAACAAATAAAGCGATTAAAATTTTTCAACCCTTATTTGAAAAATCTTTGATTTAGTATTTTCAAATTCTTCTTCAATGTTTGTTACGCATTTCACTTTAGTTGCTAAAAAAATGTAAACGTAGCATCAACCACACAAGAGCATGAGTTTATATCAACCGGCAAATAATGCACAAATCTTAAAAATCTTAATGTTGATGAAAATATTTTTCTAGCATTCATACAAATTGCTTTGATACTAAATCAACAGCCACATCACCTCAAATACATATTACAATTCAATTCTTCCTATCGTCTTTATCAAGGTCATCCCTCAGGTATGAGATCGCCAGAAACTTCATCGAAATAGATCTATAGCAAACAGGATTTCCCATTTCTGTGAAGAGCATCTATATTTTTCCAAAATTGATAATCCAGCTTAGCAAACATTTTCTCATCTCATCATATAAGTCTCAGCAAGCTGAAGTCTGTCATAGCTAGTTTAATGATAATTATATGNATATTTTTTATTTTTTCGTTCATGAAAATAATTCAATATGTTTATTTTTACAATCTATTGTTAATTGAATTATATCGTTTGTTTTAATTTTATCATCTTACAATGTTTAAAATGTTGTTTTAGATAGATTATACATAAGATGTTAAGAAGTTCTGCAAAGAATCAAAGTTTCTTCCATTTATTATTAGAAAAAAAGAAAATATTTAGTTTTATTGATATTTGTTCATAAGCAGTTATATTAATTATTTTCTGATGATTCTGGTATTAAAAACTTTAAATGACCAATATCATTAACTTTAACTAATGATATTCCATGTTGATTAAAAAGAATTTCACTTATTGATGTATTATATTGTCCAATAAGCCATGTATATTTTGGATTACTTTCAGTATAATATTGTATTACAGCTCGAATTAAATTCGCATGTGTAAAAATAACAATTGATATTTCTCGATTTTCTTCTATACTTTGTTTTTTAGCTTGTTCAATATAAGGTTCTAAAAATGCAATAGCTCGTTTTTGTACCATTCGTATTGATTCACCATCTGGACTAGAAAAATCTATATGTAATTCTTTCATTTTTTGCATAATTTCATCTGTATAACATTCACGACGATATAATCCTTCCCATGATCATTGTGATTGTTCTAAAAGTTCAGTTGATAGAATTAATTTTGATTTATCAATATTCATTGTTTCTAAAGCAATATCTGCTGTTTGTTTTGCTCGAACAGCTGTTGAACAGAAATAATAATCAAATTTCATATTTTCATATTGTAAACGTTTGCCTAATAGAAAAGCTTGTTCTTGTCCTTTTTCAGTTAATGGACATGAAACAGTTTGACCACCTATATAAATTGTTTGTATATTAGCTTCTGATTCTCCATGACGAATAAAACAGAGACGAACTCGAGAGAAAATGCTTGCCATTATCTAGAATAAGAAAAAAAAGTATCGTGAATAAATTCTCATTTATTTTTCTCGAAGATATCAGTTTTATATGAAGTCATAATGGCACATACTCTTATTCTTCATTCTATTAGTTTTTCGTCACTTCTCTACAAAAATAAAATCATCTGACGAATTTCTTACGAGTGTATACCACATGATGCAATAGTACTCATATTTTTTAATATCCAATAAAAAAGTACAGTCAAAGAAAACAAACTTATATATTCATTCTATATTACACATACTTATTTTAATCCAAAGCATCGCGAAACAAAGACATAAACTATTGAATCATATGACTGGATATAAAGGGGTCAAATCATAACGTAGTTGAGTGAGGATTTGTATCATATGTAGAGGTATTCAATCTGTAGAGTATTATAAATCTTGACTATTATTGTTTGAGAAATTTAAATTTATTGTTTACTTCGAATGATTTAGTTCATTTAAAGAACAAACATATATAATCGAAAAACATGATCTCGATCACGATGTATGATAGCAAAATTACTTAATGAAACAAGATTGTCTCTGGTTTTTTTAATCCACTTGTTGATGCAAATCATGATTTAAAAAAAAACTTTCTGTTTATTTGTTTTTAAATTTTTATTCTAAAGAATGTAATCTTAGACAAATGGATGATTGGCATACCATCTATTTATTACTGTAATAAAATTGATATATTGATCTACATCAACAAATCTTTACATTTCAATGAAATTATATTGTCTAATATTATGAATCATCTAGTTTATTTCTATTCTCGCTTTCTTATTATAAATAAATATTCTTATCACAATGCAATCAAGCTACGAAACACATCAGACAAATTTTCATTTTTTGCGTGGTTAAACCCAAAAAAACAGCATATTCAACGTCATACTCAATAAAAATGTTGCAGAAAGAAGAAAAAAAACACCAAGCTTTTCAAGTAAGTTGTATAAGTCATTCGAAAAGAAAAAGAATGGTAGTCCATTTTTTTTTC
>CAJNSZ010001741.1:0-21916 GCA_905329745.1 Rotaria sp. Silwood2
AAGCAAATACATATATATATATAGATATATATATAGCGATGACTCATTCTACGAAATGAAAGAACAGAAAAGAAACAAATGAAATATGACAATAACAATGACTATTGTCAATACATCACAGGTTTGATGCATGATGTATGGAACTATCATAGGTTTAGTTCATGATGTACGAAATCACGAACGAATCTACGAAGCTCGTAAAAGGTTTCTTGCGAAACCCTATGAATTCTGCTGAATTCAGAAAAAGTTCCGTACGAAAAGTACGAAACTATTTTCATTTTACTTACGAGGGAATGTCCCCAGATGTTAAATCCCTTTTCGACCGAGTATGTACGGCAAACAAGAGAATTCAGCGAGTTATTAAATATCCTAGAATGGTTTGGTTTTTCAGCTATTTGTTGTCGACTTATGGACCTTTTACTCGATTTTGGCCTATGGGCATAGCTTCTTCTGAGAACCTGAACGATTGAATTTCGAACTGAAATTTTCTCAATAAATAGACCTTTTAAGCACTAGAAACTCCCAAGGTTTGAGCCAGAATGGGTGTACCTTTATCGAGATATCAACTTGTCATGAAAATAGCCCTATTTTGAAACACAGCCCAAAACAGACGTTTTTGTTTATGTGAATATCTCGATAAAGATACATTTGTTGTGCCTCAACCTTTAGGGAGTTTCTAGTGCTTAAAAGACCTATTTATGGAGAAAATTTCAGTTCGAAATTCGATCATTCAGGTTCCCAGAGGAAACTATAGCCATAGGCTAAAATCGAGTAAAATGCCTATTAATTCGACAAAAGAAAATTGGAAAACCAACCAATTCCAGAGCATTTAATAACTCACTGAGGTCTATCACTTGAGCACAAACTCGGCCCAAAAGAGATTTGACACCCGGGGACGTTCCCTCGTTAGTCGAATGACGTGTATTTCATTAAAAATATTGTTTCGTCAAAAATTTAACCCTGGTTCCTCTCAGGTATATTGTGTAAGAATTTCGTCCATGGTCCCCCACAGATGAATTTTTGACGAAAAAAATATTTTTAATTAAATACACATCATTCGACTAAGTTTTTTATGCTGATTTCGAATATGACATAGATTTTTCTGGAAGAACAGCTTTCGATGGTCAAACAGTCAAAATTGGACATCATTTTTCCTACTGATTGTTAGTATTGTGATATTGATGGTCATATCTTGACAAAAAAAGGGAGTTAAAGAAAAAAAGTGCGTAACTTATATCAACTCGATATGATGAATCTAATGACGGTAAAATAAAGATTCTATCTCTATTTAAAAATGACTTAATGCCTTTTTCCTGAGACAACGTGCTTTTTTCGAGCTGCTGATTTAAACAGCATTTCTCAAACATATGCACAAGAACTGAATGATCAGCAACTACATTTTTAGAATCAGTTTATTGCGTAGATTAGGAGAAAAAAATCTTTCAAATCCATAGCAAGTTTTGCAAAGGAGCTGCAAGCACTTTTTTCTAAAAATGCCAAGTTTTCCGAACGTTGAGTTTTTGACATCAAAAAATAGTTTCTTCTCAATATAGTATATACATTCGGATTCAGTTCGTCGAGCTGCATCGAATCATGTATAAAAATCCAAAAAATAAAAATCGCTCGAATTTTGCATTGCAGCCACCTTACTCGAATATTTTTTTACATAGGTAGTTATGGGTGTGGGTGAAGAGAAGACCAACACTCACACCCGCATCCCGTACAGCAAATTTGGATAGTCATTTGGTTTTGTTTTGCCACTTTGATCTTGGACAATTTAATGTTTTTTCTTTTACTTCGGCTCGTGAAAATAAACAGGAACAAAACAAAATCATGATGAATAAAATATGAGATTATGTTAGTATCTTTTTTTTTCAAAAGAACAGCATTATTTTCATCAGTCAGAGAGTGAGAAAAGAAGCCTGAAGAACATGACCATGTTAACTCATTTAAACTAATAAGATTTCTATCTTTTTTGCTTATCCTCTTTTACTTCGAATAAAAAGTCAGTTATGGAATACATTCTGAGTCACAAATTGAACATGTAACTATATTAATGATTACAAATGTTCCACAACAAATTTCTTTCAATTAGAACATGAATAAAATCTTAATAAAGAACCTCATTATAATTGCCTTAGGTTTCATTTATTATTTTTTAAACAAGAAAAATTAATCTATAAGAAAAAAGTTTATTATTGAGAAAATCTTGTTTTTGCCTCTTCCGTACAGATTTATATTAATAAAATGTGTCTATTTGGATTAATTCTTAATCATCTTTTGAGTTCGGAATTATGAATTTAAAAAAATGTTGAATTCTTAGTTTAAACATTGTATATTATCTTTAATATGCATAGTGTATTATTTGATAGAATTAGTAAATATTTTGTATATAGATATTTTTTGTAATCAACATTTGAATATAATTCTTATCTATTTTATATAAAATGATATTTCTTAAATAAGGACGCATTTTGAAGAGAAATTATCAACGGAATCGTTCTGTTTTATATAGTATATGTATAGATATTTGACCATATAATTCGAATTTTATAAAATAAAATCGAATTTCAACGAGGTTTTTCTTATTGACAAGAGACAATATTCATTAGAACGCTAACTATTAAATGAAAAGAACTGAAGTATAATAAACCAAACTGAAAGAAAAAATTGTAAAAAGATAAGCCCTACAACCACACAAAAATATTTTTTTTACCTATGCAATAACTATTATACATACATAATTATGAACAAGGAATAATTATAATGATTTGTCATTCACGTACATGAACCGTTTTTATAAGAAGAATTTTATCGATTTTGTGGTTTTTTTTTCAGTTGTTGTTTTATTTAAGTTGAATTAGAAGAAGAAGCCATGTTGCTCTACTGTGGTGAGACTGAATCTTGAGAGTGTGGGGTGCAGGTATTAGTGTACACATGATACCCAGACAATCACACCCAAATCCACATACTCATATTCTTTCTCCTACATAAGTGTGTGTTGTATGTGAAATAGTTACGTTCTGAAGATATGGAGTAGCTAATCAACATCATTACCGAGGATGTCGGTAAGCTGCTCATCCAGTTTGTTGTTACAAACATGGTCACTAGCAACTTCATGATTTTCGACTCTCAGAAAAATATTGACTTCAACACATGAAATTACAAAATAATGTACTTTTCTTGTTGATTAGCAGAGAGAGAGCTGTACACTCATTTGTTTTATACAGTAGATGCAGATGAAGATTAGAAGCGAAAAGATAGGACTCGCATTGTGCGCTCTCAAATCATCGCGAGAAAGAATTTTCTAAATTGAAGAAAAAAAAACACAATGTGATGTATAGAACACATTAGGCTGGCGATCAATGGATCTTATTAATCGAGGACATTCCTGTATTGTACCATTTAATGAAAAACACTATGGAAGAAATTCCAAAGTTCACATTATTATGGTGTCTTCGAATCAAGCAAATCAAATCATTAGTCCAAATATAATCAAATTTTACACATGTAACAACGAAGCAAAATTTCAATACTGATAACTTCTTCCTAATTTCCAATAATTTCATTATATCGTTGAAAGGTATCTATTAAAGGGCAATTTATCCGTATAATGAATGAAATTTTACTGGATATTTCACTACTATGATGATTTCGGCAACATGATGCGAATATCTCGAATTGTTGATGTATTGTGAATTCTGAGAAGATTTTTAATAAAGATGAGTCTGATGGTTGATCATATGGTCTATTCGATAAAGCAAAGATTGGTTCTTGTTTACCTCATTGTTGAAGTGATTGTATCACGGAAGCAAAAACAGAATAATTCCAATATACGAATTTCATCTTGCCAGACATCTATACTTCTAAGTTCTTCTCAATGTCATAATCTTGT
This sequence comes from Rotaria sp. Silwood2, assembly GCA_905329745.1. Taxonomy (NCBI): domain Eukaryota; kingdom Metazoa; phylum Rotifera; class Eurotatoria; order Philodinida; family Philodinidae; genus Rotaria; species Rotaria sp. Silwood2. Next base: position 3,896 of record CAJNSZ010001741.1, read on the forward strand.
TTAGCGTTCTCCGCAATAAACTTTCATTTTCTGCCTTCGCATCAGTCATTTGATAAGTGTGTCATTTCATCATATCATTATGAGACATCTGAAATCGATATATTGCAGTATTAGCTAATCATTATATCAATATTGTACCAGCAACTGGACTAACAGACATGTTCTCCCAATTTTTAGTGTCAACATATTTGACTTCATTCAACAGTTATTGAAGATATCTATCATTCTGTATATAACTCAGAGCGAATCGTTAGGTGTCATAGAATAATAACTCCTGTACTATGATATTAACATATTTGACAGTCTCACATAAATGAGAATTTCGCTAATATTTCCATGTAATGGCAGATTCTCCAACTTGTTTTCCCATATATTTATGATGTATTCGATAGATCTCGTAAAGATTTATCAGTTCATATATATTTTCGCAAAATGGATCGTCTGATTTTATAAGAACAAAATTTCTATCCTACGATATTAACATATTTTACTGTTGTCAATTATATGAGAATTTTGTCACTAGTTGGAACGTACAAGATGCTTTCTCACTTTATTGCTGACATATTTTGGTGTGATTTGATAGATTTCAGTAAGTTCTATCAACTGTTATATACCTAAAAAGCAACCGGTCTTGAAAAAGGATTATTTACAGACATTCGTTTCAAAGACTCTAGTAGCGAGTACATATAACATATTAGTGATAAGATCTTCACATTGCATTTCTCATTAAATAACCTTTAATACTATTGTTAGTTGATCAAAATGTTACATCAAATACTGCACTATGTAGCCTTTCAAATTTTTTTGCAAAGCTATTCGTTAACCATCATAAAGCTGTATACTTTTAATAAAAATTTTACCAATTTGTACGTACTGCAGATTATAATGGCTATTAGCCTCTTAAAAGACTAATTAAAATATTTGGTTGATATTTTGTTTGACTCAGTTTTTTATACAGAACATGAATCTAACGTAGAGTATCAACTTTGACATCGATTAGTCAAGTGAATATAAAAAAATGCATAAAAAATAAAATGTTCTTTGATTAAAGAAATTTCTATTCGTTATATTTGTTTTGAATGTTTTCTGAATCGTCCCGTACTTTTTCTATTTGATTCATACGTCTAAAAATGCAGTTATTGTTCAACTTTGAGGATCCATTCTCATGTTACTAGCACATACGCATAGTAGTGCTGTTGGGATTTAAATACACTTTTATTCCTAATAAAAAAGATGATCTAATAAGATTTAAAACAGGATTTTGTAGAGCAGATTCTATGCTATTACATGGCATATAGCTCTTGTAAACTTGATCAAGTTTTGATAAAGATTGACAGGTATGCCTAGCGAAAAAAAAATATACAAAATAGGCAGTTAAGTAGACAAATATTAAATATAACTTATTCTATTATTTTTGAATATTTTATTTGATTCTCCTATTCTCATATCTCTCTTTCATTAGATCAAGAAAAAAATACAAATATATTTTTGGCTTAACAATTTTTTTTATTATCAATAGATATCATTCATCAAGCAAAAAAGTAGAATTTTTCTTTCTGTGTTTTTTTAATATATTATTGATTCTCAATTCTGCGAAGAATTATTATAATTCTGTTGATAGTACCTCAACAACTTAAAAGTTCGCATTTTCCACTTCTTGAACATTACTGATATGATATAACATTAAGCTTTCATTTCGTGTATGTAGATGTCACTGTATAATAATTGTTGCAAATAAATTAATGCAGAAAACAAAAAAAGGAAATGAATAAGTGCGGCGTATTTTTGTTTTCATTTTTATGATTGGTTTATATGACTAACTAATCGATTCTTGTTTATCTACGGATGGTGTTTATAAAAGAGAGAAAAAAAACAACAGCAGAGAATAAAAAAAAAAACATAACAATGGAAGTTTCTTCAGAACCACAAAATTTAAATCCAACTATATATGAACGCACTGAAGAACGAACTATACAAGAATCAGATTACGATAATGATGTCCGAGATGAAATTGATCGTCGTGAAATATTTGATTTGATTCGATCAATTAATGATCCTGAACATCCACTGACATTAGAAGGTTTGAAGAAAAATTTTGTTCCTTTTTTTTCTTCTCTTAAACTAAAATATATTTTGTTTATTTTAGAACTTCATGTTGTCGATTTAGATGGAATTACAATTGATAATCAAGCTAGTACAGTGCAAGTGCAATTTCGACCTACTATTCCACATTGTTCCATGTAAGTTATTTACAAGTAACAGATATATTTTCCTACAGAAATTTGAAAAGAATATTCGAGAATATGTAAAAAACATTTATCACAACCTTTTCTCTTAAAAACATTAATTATTAGTTCTTATTGATTGTATCCTTTCCGAGCAACATAACCGTCCGACAGAAGTGTACTAGAATTTAGAACTAGGAGAAAATCAAGTGTCTATCGATGAACCGAGTTTGGGAACAAGAAACTGAGGAGAGAACATTTCCTACTGCTGTCTGCATAACACTATGGCCAATTCGATCGGTCATAATGACTAGTAAAATGCCTTATAATTTGTTTTTCCAGTCTTCACGTGTTGTGAGCACTTTACTCAATTTTTTGAATTCTATGAGCATTGAATAATTGAATTTCGAGCTGAAATTTTGTTCATAGATAGACTTGATAGTCACTAGGAAAATCCTAAAGTTTGAGGGACAACAAACATATCTATATTGAGATATCAACTTTCGAAATTTGATTATCCAGATTCGCAGGAATTCTATGTTCATAGGACAATAATCGAGTAAAACGTCTATCATTCGACAAGTAAAGACCAGAAAACTATTTTTTCTATTCATCAAATGGCAATAGCCTCAAACTAAGCTCCATTGGACAATTGAGAATGTTTCATTGTGTTATTAATTATGTTTAAAATTTTTCTTTTTAATTTCAGGGCAACATTAATTGGTTTGAGTATTCGAGCAAAATTACTTTATACACTACCTACTCGTTATAAAGTCGGTGTTAATATATTCGAAGGTGCTCATATACAAGAAAATCAAATAAATAAACAATTGAATGATAAAGAACGTGTTACTGCTGCACTTGAAAATAAACATCTTTGTGCAGTTGTTAATCGATGTATTGCTCAATCTGAAAGTTAAACAAAAGAAAAAAAAAAAAACATCATTTTTTGTTTTGTTTTGATTATTAAAAAAAAGTTCGAATGCTAATTAAATATTTTGGTTTTTTTTTTCAGATCGATTAAATTCAAAAGAAAAGAATGGCAACAGCAGTACCAAAAAATGTTTCACCATTAATACGTGCTGGTCGTTGGAGTTTATTATTAACTGGTCTTGTCTATGGACGTATACATCATAATACATTAAAAAAACGTGAAGAACGTGCACGACCCAAAGAAATTGATCGTGTTACACATCATGCTATTGAGGAAGTTGCTGAGCAAAAAATAAAAGCTGATCAATCAATGATTGATTTAGCTTATGCAGCTGGTATTGATCCAAATCAAGCACGTGTGAAAAAACAAGAACATGCAGAAAAACACCATTAGGAACATTAAATTCTTTTCTTTTACAATATAGTTGTATTGTCGTCTTTAGTTTCATAGAAAAAAATCCCGTGTCCTTCTCTCATTTGTTTTTTTCCATTTTCAGTACTTCTCTTTCTTTAAATTTGGATGAACATGAAATAGACGATGATCATAAACAATCTTGTTTTTATTTTTTTATTTCGTAAACAAATCAACTAGTTTAGAATAAGTATTAAGATTTTAAAATAGGTTGAATTTAAGTAGTTTTTAGTTCATTATTAGTATCGTTCGTATGATCACAGAATACATCATCTTCTTCATTAAGTTCGATTGTATTTAAAATTTTTGTTTTAGTTTCATTTGTTTCTTCTTTAATAGGCAGAAATGTTGTAGTATTTGAAATTATTGTTATACCATCAGGATGTTTTATTGGTCGTATAGGAGATTTAATTATAGGTATATTTCCATGAACAGATGATGCACGACGAAATACTAAATCTTGTGGTTGACTTTGTATTGAACTAAATCGTGTTCGAGTTGTTTCTAATTGAATATGTTTTTTAGCTGCATATTCACGATCGAGATATTCCATTTCTCGTCTTCGTTTATATGGAACAAATATAAGCCAGATTATGAGTAATATATGAATAATAGTGTATATAGAGAACAAACAAATAAATACATATCGATCAATATTAACATAAATATGAGTCGGTACAATAGTACGTGTTAATGATGCTTTTGTTGGATTAAGAAAAATTAATGTTGCTATAACAGAATGCCATACACAAAGTAGAACTAACATAATAATTGATATAATTGCATATTTATCAAGTGTTGTTAGATAAGATATTGTTGGCTAGAAGAAAAAGAAATTGAGATGTGTTTTTTTTCTTCTTCTTCTAATTGAAAAGTTTGTGTTTTTTTTTTTTACCAGTGATCGATTTACTACCCAACGAAATGTAACCGATGTAAGAAGAAGAGTACATGTTATTTGAAGACGACTTTGTGGTAAACTAAAATAAATAGAAATGTTGAAGTTTAAAGAAATATGTAGAGAATAGTTTACTCTGGTGGAATTGAAAAAATACAAAATGAACAAACAGTAATAAGAAAAATAAGACAAAATCCATTCCAATAATAATAACCAGGTCGACGTGCTTTAAAAAGAAAACAAAAATATTGTTGGACTAATATCAAGAAAATAAGATACTGACCTGCGCGACAAGTAAATGCTAGAACAGGATGTTTTTTTTGTTCTATTCCACTATTGTCATTTTCAAATGAATATTCTTCTTTTGTTTGTCTTGATTCAGTTGCAACATGTTCATATAATTTCCATTCTTGTTGATCAAAAAAAGCTTCACGATTTATACTCGAACGTAATTGTTCATCGGGAACAAGTAAACAATTTTCTACATGATGAATAGTTGATATTGAAACTGTTAAATCTTGAACATCAGCTGGAAACTAAATAAAAGGAAAAAAAAAAAATTTTTTTACTTTTAAATATCCTTCATTCCTTCTTTATACAAAATATAATAAATACATGATTTAATTCCAATTTTTCCCAAAAAACTCCTCTTATACGTCGATGTTCACATATTTCAAGTCGAATCGCTGATGGTGATAAAGGTTCAAAATTTCCCGTAACAAATTTCTTTATTGTAAACCATGTATCTTGTTTACCAATTTGTCCGATTTCATTTTCAATAAATAATTGTGGTGTCCAATAATTTTTTGGATTAAGATCATTTAGTCTTATAGAAATATTTTCATCTAATAATTGTGATCGTTGTTGTATATCTAAATCTAATGATTTAACACTCATTATTTCAAACCATCTTGCTTCATAATAAATGTCTGCTTGATATTTTTCATTAAGTGTATCGATTTCGCCTAGAATTTATTGAGAAAAAAAAAAAGAAATTTTAAATAAATAAGAGAATTATTTTTTTTTTTTTTCGTTTTCCATACCAATATGAATAAAAATTAAACGAATTCGTACAATACGAATATTAGTCTTGTCTTGTGGAAGTATAATCATTGGAATAGGTACAACATGTGATAATGATTTATGACGAGAATATAGACGTTTAGGACAATTATTTTCTATATCATTATTTTCATTTGAATGGTGAGTTTTTTTTGATCGAAAAATTCGATGCATTATTCAAATTAAAAATTTTATCATATACCACAACAAGTATTTGTCAAGTTTTAACGAGAAAGAAAAAAAGGTAAAACAGCAATATAAATATCATCGATCTGCCTACTCATATGGCATAAATTTCATAGTAAATACAGATGATATCACTCTGATTTCTAAGTAAAACCGAAATTTAATCTTAGAAATTCATATTCATTGGATATGATATGCTAGAAGAACAAAACATTTGCCTAAATTAAACGAACTGATTAATACCATGTAGGTGAAGACAAATAATCCTTATGCTTAGTTCATTTAAAGGTCAAAAAAGCAACATACGTATTGTTCTTCTAAATGATGTATCGATAAAAGTATTCTCACCTGTATCTTCTTACTGGTACTGTCTTTCATTTTCTTATTCTCGTCCAGAAATTAAAATCTATAGATTTTTATCTTTGTATATACGCAAACATATGTGAAAAATGTGAATGATTTATTTTTAGATATGAATATCTTAGGCAAACTTCTTCCAACAACTATTGATTTTATAGCATATCGTTCATTTAGGTAAATCAAAAATTTGATCTTAAAACAATAAAAAACAAAAAAAAAATTTTTTTTTCATGACTTTTTTTTTTTTTTCTAGTATGACGATGCCATTATATGATCTACAAAAAGTTAGTCGTGTACATGTGGTTGATAATAGTAAATTAGCTTTAGATGGTAATGTTTATAAACGTATGCCACGTATTATACATTGTTATAAAAAAAATAATAATTTAAGTCGTACACGATTAACAGCTGGTCTTGGTGATAAAGTTTTATTAGCAATTAAAGGACAAATGAAAAAAGCAATTATTGTTGGTTGTAGACAACGAATACGAAAACCGAATGTACCACAATTTGATTCGAATAATGTTGTATTAATCGATGATGATGGAAATCCGATCGGTACACGAATACTTGCACCTATACCAGCATTTTTTCGTACACGAGGTGACTTAGCTAAAATTGCTGCTATTGCTACCACTTTTGTTTAATAGAATAAATAAAAGAAAAATTTACAAACAAAACAAATTCATTTCATTTGCCAAGATTTGTCTTTTTTGTTTTCAATATTAATTACAAATGTTAAGATATGCTTATTTGAAAAAGTATTTTGTTCTCTTAACAAGACTTATTAACCTGTGTCAATAGATGGGTTTACTAAGACATGACAGGTGTGTATGTTTAGATTAAAGATAAATGTGATATTTATTTGAAAGATTGAGAGATTTATGATAAAATTTTAATTAATTTTACTATTGTCAGCGCCGAAATATAAGGCGGGTGGTTGTTTCATGAATANATATGAATACGAATTTCTTCATATAAATATGTACCATCAATATAAGTTAAGTCAACTCTTATTATCGACAAAGATAATATCAATTCTTCAAGATTTATCATACGACGAAGTAATGGAACAATTTCATCATCATAGTTAAACGTATAATCAAACGAGGCCAATGAAAAGCATTTCAATTTGGGAAGTTTTTTCTATAAAAATAAAATTAAGAATCTCTATCTATATAGTTTAGTATTTTTCTTGAAAACATAATAATCCGAAATATACTTACCATATTATCTATATTTAAGTGTACGGGAAATTTTTGACACATGAATTATCAAGGTTGATAAATTATCGAGACGTCCATGAAGAAGGTAAAGACAAGTATCAAAAGTTTTGACATTAATTTTCAATTGAGTTAAAGTTAAAGACATGCAAGTTGTTGATCGTAGATCAAAAATACTAATTGACCACATTTGATCAGGAAACAATTGACGAAAATCCAAATTGATTAATCGTTTACATAAAAATAAAATCAATACGAAAACATTTGCTAAAGTTTCAAAAAATATTGGTGTTATCTTATTTTGAATACTAATATTAAGATATGTGATTTGTTCAGTGAGAAGACGATGAAGAATTGAATTATCTTCAATTAAAATAAAGACGATTATTATTTCATGTCTAACAATTTCATTATTTTAATGATTAAAACGAACAAAATTAAATAGTATACTTGTTAAATATTGATACAGTATTTCTTGAAAATTAGCCAATGACAGCGAGAAAAGTTGAGGATAAAAATTGACATTAAGAATGTTCTATTGAATGTGATTCAACAATAAGTTCATTTACATGATGATGAATTCAAGGTAAGACTTTTTTTTACAAATTCTATTAAGAACTTGATCAGGTATTGAAAGAAGTATCATCAGACAATGATTTCATTGTCATATCAAGATTACGAATATAAAGAGGATCAAGTACTAATCGATTCAATCGTTCATTGACATCCATAAGTGAATAAAGAACATCAACCATATTCAATTTGTTGAAAATGATCAGTAAGATTTCATTGGGTAAATCGAGTATATTGATAAAGTCGTTCTTTGAAGTTTCCATGTCTAACTCATAATGTCTATTTGTTTCAATTTATGTGTGTCTTCATGTCTTCATTGACGTACGTAAGAACAATGAACGATAACTATTAATGTCATAATGTTAGGCTATGATGAATGACTGATAGTATTGTTCTTTCTGCCTAACATTTTCCATTATTCATCAGTGGCTTCATTATAGGTGACTGTTTTTTTTTCACAATGGTTCTTATATAGAATGCTCTTTATAAAATAGAATATCATGTGCACAATAAACTACAGTATGTCAATCAGACATTAGAGGGTGTGGGTGTGGGTTTTATTAACGTATATCCATACTCACATCCACATCCACACCCACACACATCCACACCCATCTACACCCACACGCTCAAGAATGATGACACATATATGTGTATGGGTTATGACAAAAACGAATATACAACAGCAAGAAAGGACTACTTAAAGAATGAAAGCGTAGTGCATAACATTCGAGAACATACAAGAAACATCCAACAATTGATGTATTGGTGTTAATGGGTAAAAAAACGACATGCGATGTATTCATGTATTTGGACTTATCCTTAACAGATGTAACAGAAAGTCATGATATTGTATCAACGATAAAAACTTATATGTAAATACTCTATCGTTATGGCAGTTAGCTTCAACTGTTTCAAACCATCATGTGCTGCTAAAGACGTAAAAGTTGTTAATAAAAGACTGCATGGGAAACTATCAAAAGCTAAAACAGTATTACTGATCCGAAAAACCTCTGTTAATTGTAATTATACTATTTTCATTGATATAAAATAATAAAAAATTGAACCAAAATAAATTAGATACTGAATCTTTTTAAATTAGTTACTGAGCTTTTCAAATTATTTAAATACAGTGAAACAGTGATAGGAACTAATCCCATTTGAAAGAAAAAGCAGATGAGTATTTTTAAACAAATTTTGATAGAATCAAGATAGAGTACTGCGTTCTCACTGTTGGAAAAGGAGATGACGTCGCATCGAATCATATATTAAAAGTTTCGACAAGATATTTTTCGAAATTTTTTAATTCATTTTCTAAAAAATAAGCACCGAAAAGTGGTTATCGATAGATTGAGAAAAAAGAAAAAAAGTTATTTGTTTTTGCGGTAATCGCTTGGAAATCGGATGAAAGTTTTGAGTAGAATATCTGAGAACTTCTAAATGTTGAATCTAAAAATCGAAGGTTTGCGTAGTTCCACAGATCTTCGATTGGCGACTTGAATGCACATCGGATAATTGAAAATTCATGTAATTGCCCCACAGTGTAGGTCGATTTTTAAAAAGACCAATTGAAAACTTAACAAAAAGTCAGATCCAAAAAAGATATAATATATGACTCGTTTCATCTTCCGCTCCCCTTCATTTTGTTTCTACCAAAAGTTACTCAAAAAATACCCATGCCCTTTTTTTTTTTTGAAATGGACATTAGTTTCCATCTCATCAGCATATATACTTTTGTCTACTATAGTATGTTCCAAAAAATAAATGTTCATTTTCCATAGTATTTCATTAATTTATTGAAATGAATAATAGATTTAGTTCTTTTATAACTTTATTATTATCATATCTGTGACGATATCCAGATCAGCGGTTGTAATCGTTTGAAAAGAAGAGCTGCATTGAAAATTGTGCGTATTTTGAAATGTTTTTTTGAAGAAAACCATCTGTTTCAAGCTTGTGATTTTGTGCAACTTGTAAAGACCGATCAATCATTATTAGCAGTTCACGCTTCATCAAATCATCTATCAAAAGGGCAAAAACAAAATTGCCTTGAAGTTAGAATTGCCAATATTTCACTCAAATTATTCATATTGAGTATGTTGTTTTGACTCATAATATTTTTCTATATCGTTTTTCATGAATAAAATCGGTAAAAGAGAGAACGCAATGTTATATTCATCGATACAAAAAAAAGTGAATCGATTTGTGCTGTTAAAATAGTCATATATTTCTTCACATGTTTAACTAATCATACTCATTAGAAATATAAAACATCAAGGACATGTCGCTGCGAGGTACTTTATGCATATTATATTTTTATTATTATAGCACGAAAAAAAAAATAAACTAGCATACGTGCCTACCTAGTGGAGACCAGTCTATATATAAATCGGTAATTTTGTTTTTTTTCGTTCATATAGATAGTTACCATCGATTTTATTAATATTCAACGGTTATGACAAATTCGTACGAAGATGGATTTTCAATTTCATCCTGTAACTCATGAAGATGAAGAACTTTATCAACAAGTAAGTCATATTTAGTTGATTCTATTTTTTCCTAGGGGTATTACTTTTCTTTCTTGGTTAACAGCATTCGCAAGGTATTGAACAAAAAGTACGTGAAGTATTTCCGTCAATTCCATTTAATTTCGTATTGAAACCAGTAACACTTCGTAAAGTGAATGCATGTGCTATGATATACGATTTTATGGTAAATAAAACACATATTCCAAATAGATAGAACAATATTTTATTTTTCATTTTTATTTATTTAGATTGGCTTACCTGATGGTACATTTGCGAAGGCTACATTTAGTGTCGGTGGTCTTCCATCAGGACCATCTGCTGTTGAAGAAGAACAAATTTATCGTGTTGATGAAACGTCATATTCATCTAGCTACCCAACCCATTAACATTATATGTTCCAGGATTTGTTTTCTGAATGTTTCTTGACTACAAAATATCGTACTTTTATTATTAATTATATCTAATCACTCTTCAAAAAAGTCTCACTTTATTACTAAAATTATCTATCAAATAAAGCAATATAGATATAGGAACTTTGTATTCAACAATTAATAGAAGTTGATTCTAATCAATCAACCTTCGTCTTGAAACTAATACAAAAACGAGAAAAATGCCGTAAATTTAGAATGTTTGGAAATAATCTAAGCAATAACGAAGCCATTGGTTGATTTAATTTTGATTGTCTTATTGATAAATGAAACAAAATTTTTCGATTGCTTTGAAGAGTTTTTAAAAAACTATGCAATATCATGTAGCAATATGATCGAATCATGAATAGCAACTATGCTCATTATATACACGGCTTTAAAAGTTACTTCTTTTATAACCTTTAGAATTTGTTGAATTGACTTTGTAAGCATAGTCATTTAACAGAGAAACGAAAGGTTTATTGATAAATGATCATTAATCAGCACAAAGAGCAACAAAAATCTGTTTCACTAACCGTTTTCACATTTATCTTTGCATTATGCTACTATATTTTGCGAGCCATAAATGATATAGTTCATAACAAGTAACGTCACAATGTGGTTTGTTTCATTCTGCATTATATTCTGTAGCACATTGTCACATAGTAATTCTTTTTTGCGGCATACACAGCAGAGTGTAAAAAAAGTGTTCTTGAAGGACAAAGAGCCCGCCTGCGCTTGGTCTACAGGATGATCTTTTCACTGCATATATGACAAGAATAAATCTTATCTATATATGAAGTACAATGTTGAATATCATAGACTTACTTTCTATATAAGACTCATTTACAATATAATTCTATTGATAAACCTTATCACATGTTTTCCAGCAGAGATCACATTATTAATAAACAGTAATGCATGGCAGATATAAACAGAAGAAAACAATAATAAAACAAACTTAAAAACTCAACACTCAAATTTTAATCAATATAAACGGATGGAGAACGAGAAAGGATAAGTTCATTTTTATTGCGTTCTTGTTGAGTTCGTCGTATGCACGAATCAATTATATGCTATTAGTGTGGCTTCGTAATTAACGTGCTCGTCTTTTAGTAAATAACAATTCAACTGAGTTAAATAATCTTTTCACTGAAGTACTTGTCACTCACTTAGTATATGATATTCTGACGAGTACTAATAATATTGGAAAGTCACGACAAGCTTCACTTCGAGAACCAGAACTCCAATGGATCACGATCAATCGGATGACTACGAATGAGTGCTACTTCCCTGGAGAAAGTGAGTATTTATGCTATCCACTGATTTGATACTGTTCTTCGATACTTGTCATTTAATTGTTGCACATTGCATGTCTGCATAAGTAGAATACGGTTGGCAAACTCTACAAGGTTTTGTTTGACTGAATAGAGTACCATACATGTCAAATTTGAATTCAACTCAAGTTTCAGTCGCATCAAAAGAAATGAGTGTGTTTGAAATTTTGAAAGTTAAATGCTGAAACTATAGTTGAATTGAACTTTTGATTTCTACACTTATGACACCCGATACAGTCTCACCAATATTTTCGATATGTAGTTTCCACTTTTGACACATTCGAATATTGCTTTCTTTTGTAGAAAGCTTTTTTCTGAAACACAAAATCTGTTAGAGTTCTATAGTAGCATCAATTGGTATGTTGATTAACCCGCTACTAATATGATCTAAAATTCTCATTTATTAATTATAAATAGTTATACAAGCTGAGAAGTTGGTATTTTACATAATTGTCTAAAATGACTTGTTTTGTGGAGGGTGTGAGTGAGATGTCGGTTTATGTGGATGTGGGTGTCGGTGTTGGTGGGGGCAATCGAAGGACTAGAACTCCACATCGATACCACCTCATTCACAGCCACACCCTTAGTAGTGTTGATCTTCAGATCATAACTTTCCCTAAATTTTCTCAAATGCCTAAATAAACATTGAATTATTTTCACATTGAAGGATATGCTTATTGTTGAAAGAAAATGCTTTTCTTTAAATACAAATCGAACAAAATAATATCATTTTATTCATGGTTTAACAATTTTAGAAAAAACGACGGAAAAATGCTTTACAAAACAACAAGAAGTGTTACAAAAAACATTGTTAAATACAATTTTTCTCTCATCTGACAATGCTGTGACTGCACTATGTACACAAATTTTACAAACTTTGCATGATTAATAATAACAATAGAAATAGTGAAGAAATACCTGGAATATACTCATCGTTATAAACTTAGAACATATTGTTTACAATTACTCAATTGCTTGGATAATAAATTAAACAGTGGGGTATAATAGCTGGGTAAAGGTTTCCCTCTGAAGGACTATGCAAAACATCCCTGATACAAACTGATCGACCCGACACTGATAAGCTTTCTACACTTTTCAAGAACAATCTAGGTCTATTATTCATTTCAAAAAATAGAGCGTTCCACTGTTTACTGAATAACTCAAGAACGCAAACAGCTAGGCGCCTGCAGTTTTCACCAATCGAAAGAAGAGACAGGGAAACATCTTTCTCTTTCATAGTGTATAAGACGAAATCATATTAAAATCAATCATTTATGCAAAATATTACCAAAAATGCACGAAAACGATTTGTCATTCCGATGAAATTTAACAAATAACATCGTCTACTTACTCGCACGAAAACTATAGATTTATTTATTTTTTAAAGCGAATTATCTTACTTTTTATCAAAATTTCATTTGAATGATAAATGGTTTTTATTCATTTTCTCGATGTATTTTAGGAATGACTGATTTTAGTATAATCTCATCTTATACAATATTGGAGACAAAAACCTTCCCCTGTCTGCTTTTTCGATTGGTGAAAACCTCAGGTCTCTAGCTGTTTGCGTTCTTCAGTTATTCAAAAAATAGTGGAGCGTGCTACTTTTTAAAATGGACATTAGACATTATAACTCTTCAAGGGCTATCTAGACCTGGTTCCTATTACTTTTCAAAGGTTATTTATAAGAAGTTCCTGTAATATTTCAAACGCTATGTTTGGTCGTGTATGTGATTGTATGGGCTTAAAAATAAGGATTTCAATACATGTTCATATCTTCGGTCCATAAGATTACGGTATAACACTCTTGCCTTTCACAACGTTGCAATTTTGGGGACTTTTTGGAGTCCTTTATAGTCCATTAGAAAGAAATTTATGCTGAATGAGAATAAGCTGTACATTTCATTCAAAAAGAAACCTATTGAATTTTCTGAAAAAATGCGATAACTCGTTTTTACAAAGGCTACTGCATAATAATGCATTTATTGAAAGATCACTAGTTTTAGAATTCTGAAAATCGTGTGATGAATGTTGTTGATAATTGCATGGGAGATAGTTAGATTAGTCTTCAAAAATGGTAAACTGCATATATTGACAGAACTGCTCAAGTCTTTGATTACATGCCTGAAAAACTGCTCTAAGATTTGAATATTCTTCTAAGATGAAATGTGAAACTTCAGGAACATCTTGAAAGGAAAGCATCACAACATATCTTGTTGATTGAATTTGAACAATAGGAAGTATCCGTCAGTCGCCCTTGAAAATCAATAGGAAACATCCTCAAGGAGTTTTTGGAAAGTTATAGATAGCTTATTAACCACGGTTCAAGCGGTTTCTAGAACTAAACTGATCTTTTTTAATAGCTCAGCTCATTAACTCATTTGATCTGAGCTTATGAGCTGGAGCTGATGGACCCTTATGGAATGCTTATTATGTAGTGGGTATATGCTGTTGCTGCTGGGGTTGTTGTTGAGCTCTACCCTCCACTTCTTGTTTGATCATCGTCTGTTGAACATGTGTTGGTAAGCCTGGATTAAGACTCAGAGCGTAAGGCAAAAGCGTTTTAGGCATGTCACCAAAATCAACCATCACTTTGATGAACATTGCATCATCTCGAACATATGGATTTCCTTCTTGTTGAATCATTGCCAATGGAAAAAATTTTGGTATGCCACTTGCAATACTCATATCCGACTGTGGTCGTTGAAAACTATTCGATCTAATATCTGGTCGAAATGAATCAATAATATGTCGTTGTGCTGGAGTTTGATCGTACATACAAAATGTGACCTTATACGTAAACGGAAATTTGAGAATGGGATCGTTTGAACCTCGCATAAGTACAAAAAACAGTGACATGTGTGTACGACGAGCATTGCCATCTCCATTGAGATATAAACGCGCCCGCATTTTATAGCCCGTAGGTGACGAATAAAATGGTGGAGAATAAATTGAAGTTTGTCGTTCAGATTGTGCATCAGCTAGAAATTACGTAAAACAAATAAGTATAGAAGAGTACAAGTAAGTATTAAAGAAATTCGACGAATCGACAAGATTAATGATTCATTTCATCGATACATTGATATATTTTCTATGCACTGCGTCTTTCAATAATTATAAATTACGTAAATCATACTATTCAACAATGTATTTATTATTTGTTAATGTTATTTAAATCGAGTCCCGTCTTATTTTCAAATTATTCTTTTGAAAAGTATTCTACTTTCAATATTCGTGAGAAGTAATTGTTCTACTTACTCATTTTTTCTTGAAAGTGTGTAATTTTCCATACAAATGTTCCATCATATGAAACATATTGTATATCATTGATTCTTTCTTGCAATGATGCTAAATCTTGATTGAGAATCTCTTGAGTCTGTTTCACTCCTTCCAAAAACCAACCTGATTCTTCGATAGATAACTTAACTTGCGAAAAGTCTTCTGCCAATTTTTGAAGTTTAATTTGACATTGAAGTGATTCATTGCTGAGACGTTGTCCATCATCATCCAATGTCTCGATGCCACCTGCCAATATATTCAATGTTTCATACAACTCCTGCAAATGAGCTGATGCAGGATCATTAGTTGTTGCACTTGCTGTTCGAGCAACATCTGTGTTCATTTGTCTATCGAGTAATTGTGACCTCATTTGACGAACAACTTTAAGTATTGCGTCTTGATGTGGTTTCGTCAAAAAATGTTCTTCTTTTTTGCCACGGATAATCTAAAATAAACAAACAGATTTTCAAAGATCACTTTGAACCAATGAATAAAAATACCTGTTCATTACAACCAAAATCTTTCAACACACAAATGATGGTCAGTTTTTGACATTCCAAGACTTTATGTTCATTGAGTTTGTTGACAGAGTTGAACTGTTCTCCACAATGTTCACATTTTGGATTTGGATGAGATTGANATATGAAGTACAATGTTGAATATCATAGACTTACTTTCTATATAAGACTCATTTACAATATAATTCTATTGATAAACCTTATCACATGTTTTCCAGCAGAGATCACATTATTAATAAACAGCAATACATGGCAGATATAAACAGAAGAAAACAACAATAAAATAAACTTAAAAACTCAACACTCAAATTTTAATCAATATAAACGGGTGGAGAACGAGAAAGGATAAGTTCATTTTTATTGCGTTCTTGTTGAGTTTGTCGTATGCACGAATCAATTATATGCTATTAGTGTGGCTTCGTCATCAATGTGTTCGTCTTTTAGTAAATAACAATTCAACTGAGTTAAATAATCTTCTCACTGAAGTACTTGTCACTCACTTAGTATATGATATTCTGACGAGTACTAATAATATTGGAAAGTCACGACAAGCTTCACTTCGAGAACCAGAACTTCAATGGATCACGATCAATCGGATGACTACGAATGAGTGCTACTTCCCTGGAGAAAGTGAGTATTTATGCTATCCACTGATTTGACACTGTTCTTCGATACTTGTCATTTAATTGTTGCACATTGCATGTCTGCATAAGTAGGATACGATGGGCAAACTCTACAAGGTTTTGTTTGACTGAATAGAGTACCATACATGTCAAATTTGAATTCAACTCAAGTTTCAGTCGCATCGAAAGAAATGAATGTGTTTGAAATTTTGAAAGTTAAATGCTGAAACTATAGTTGAATTGAACTTTTGATTTCTACACCTATGACACGCGATATACTCTCACCAATATTTTCGATATGTAGTTTCCGCTTTTTACACATTCCAATATTGTTTTCTTTTGTAGAAAGCTTTTTTCTGAAGCACAAAATCTGTTAGAGTTCTATAGTAGCATCAATTGGTATATTGATTAACCCGCTACTAATATGATCTAAAATTCTCATTTATTAATTATAAATAGTTATACAAGCTAAGAAGTTGGTATTTTACATAATTGTCTAAAATGACTTGTTTTGTGGAGGGTGTGGGTGAGATGTCGGTTTATGTGGGTGTCGGTGGGGGCAATCCAAGGACTAGAACTCCACATCGACACCACCTCACTCACAGCCACACTCTTAGTAGTGTTGATCTTCAGATCATAACTTTCCCTAAATTTTCTCAAAAGCCTAAATAAACATTGAATTATTTTCACATTGAAGGATATGCTTATTGTTGAAAGAAAATGCTTTTCTTTAAATAAAAATCGAACAAATAATATCATTTTATTCATGGTTTAACAATTTTCGAAAAAACAATGGAAAAATGCTTTACAAAACAAAAAGAAGTGTTACAAAAAAATTCTTAAATACAATTTTTCTCTCATCTGACAATGCTGTAACTGTACTATGTACACAAATTTTACAAACTTTGCATGATTAATAATAACAATAGAAAAAGTAAAGAAATACCTGGAATATACTCATCAGTTATAAACATAGAACATATTGTTTACAATTACTCATTTGCTTGGATAATAAATTAAACAGTGAGGTATAATAGCTCGGTAAAGGTTTCCATCTGAAGGACTATGCAAAACATCCCTGATATAAACTGATCGACCCGACACTGATAAGCTTTCTACACTTTTCAAGAACTATCTGGGTCTATTATTCATTTCAAAAAATAGAGCGTTCCACTGTTTACTGAATAACTCAAGAACGCAAACAGCTAGGCGTCTGCAGTTTTCACCAATCGAAAGAAGAGACAGGGAAACATCTTTTCTCTTTCATAGTGTATAAGACAAAATCATATTAAAATCAGTCATTTATGCAAAATATTACCAAAAATGCACGAAAACGATCTGTCATTCCGATGAAATTTAACAAATAACATCGTCTACTTACTCGCACGAAAACTATAGATTTATTTATTTTTTAAAGCGAATTATCTTACTTTTTATCAAAATTTCATTTGAATGATAAA
>CAJNSZ010001742.1:0-21909 GCA_905329745.1 Rotaria sp. Silwood2
GCGGGGGGGGGAGTAAAAATGATCAAAAAAGCTAATTTTATTGCAAAATCGAATGTTTTTCTTCCATATCAAAAATATCAGTTTTTTTAACGTTTTTTAAGATTTTCAAAAGAGTTTTTTTAAAATTTTCTATCACAAAAAAATGGCTTAAAATTTTTTTACTATATACAGTTTTGTAGAGCTCGACGAGCTCTATCGAACCATGTAAAAATATCCAAGAAAAACATTTTACTCCATTTTTGAATTACTAGCACCTTTCTTTTCCACCCCCAAAAATGTATAAAATTTCTGAAAGTTTCTTAAGTTCGATATTAAAAGGTTTACATAACCCTTACTATTTAGCATCAATAAATTCCATTTTTCACGGGCTTTCATTTGGTATAAAATTCATCATATCACCTATTTGAAATTATAGCGTTACCCCTGTGGAATAATATTTTTTCCAACCGTGTACATATAGACGCCATTATATGATATTTTTTTTCACCTGTATTTCAATAGCAACACCTGATGACAAGTAGGAAGAATGAAAAATACTTTTTAACTCAATATTTTCTTCTCTTTTATAGAAAAATAATTAATTGTTTTGAAAATTTATCAAATGAACTATTCTATGAAATTTTCGATTATCTTGATGCTTGTGAATTATTTCAAGCGTTTTCAAATCTAAATACTCGTTATCAAGCTCTGCTTACTTGCTCATCTCTTCGACTCAAGATTGATCTTCGTTTTCATCCAGAAGCTCTCTTACAATATTGTGCTACCTCCATTATCGCTCCGAACAAAGATCGAATCATTTCACTTTGGTGGTCCAATTCGCATGTCTACAATTCAGATCTTACACTGTTTAACATCGATTCAACATTTAGTCGCCTTGAGTCATTGGTGTTAGGTGGTATCAACTCAAACGAACTCATACCTCTTCTCATAAATTTGATCTCTCTACCTCGCCTCTCCTCGTTGGAAATCTATTCCGATGAAGATGGCAAAGAGATAAGCAATGTCTATCAAATAATTTTTAACTTACCCATGTTAAAGTACTATAAATTGTCATTTTTCGCGTTTGAATCATCTATTCCTCTATCAGTAGCAACCAACCAGCAATTTAGTGGTATTAAATACTTAGTTATGGATCATAGTTGTACTCTCAATGAATTAATTGCTATTCTATCATATACACACCAACTTTGTCGTCTAACCTGTGAACAAATAGATGAATCGGAGGATAACATCGTAACAGATGAGCTCAATGTAATATTTAGTCTGACTTATATTTCCATTACTAGATGTAATGCAGAATTTGATGAACTAGAAACATTTCTCATCAAGGTATCACCTCAATTAGAAGTGTTACGTATCAATACCTTCAAAGATGTAACTTATTTGAATGCAAATCGATGGAAACAAATAATTTCACAACATTTAATTCATTTAAATACGTTCCAGTTTAAATACGAAGAATCGATTGATGAAGAGTTGGAAGCAACTGTTTACCATAAAACACTTAACGAATTCAACTCGTTCTTTTGGATAAAACGAAAATGGTTCTTTAGAATTTATATTGACACAGACTTATACGGTGATAATGTTATTGTCTATTCCATTTATACAGACAGGTTTCTTGAAAGAGCTATTTTTGTAAATAATTTATGTGTCTGTTTTTTTTTAGAAAAGCTGAAGGCATCTTTCACAATGATAGAGAAAACGATGAAAGTTTTATTAATAAGATCGGTCAAAATATGATAGAACACAGTATCGTTCCCAATAAGCAAGAATGTGTCACTTCTTCTAAAATGCTTTCTGAGACCAATCAATTAAGCATTATCGATCTTTCATATTTTGAACCTAGTGAAACTTTTTTTGTCATGTTAGGTCCTATATTCACAACATTACAAATTACTTGTTTGAATATTACACTCAATAAGATTTTCATTGGGACATTAATTGACCTGATCAAATGTTTGCCTATTCTTGATTCATTAGTAATATCATCTTTAACAATGATACAACCACGATGTTTATCTGTTGAAGAAGCAAGAACGTTTCGTTTGTTATCAAATAACAACAAAATTACTAAAGTTAATCTTAAACGAATGAATGACTTGGAACAAGTTCAATTTCTTGTTGATCTCTGTTCTCAAATGAAATATTTCGAAGTGAATTGTACAAATGATGTTGGTCTCGAAAAAGTCCTACGATTTATTTTAATGAAAAATGCCAAATATATGCCTAATTTATCTTTACTATGTCTTCAAACTTCAGAAACAAGTATGGACATAGTCGACAAATTGAGCAACATAATTAACTTTGAACAATTATGTCAGAACTATAGAATCAAACAAATAGACAATAAAATTTATTTACGATTAAATTGATGATACTTTTTTTCTTTTGTAAAGTTCTTAATGAAATTCACATGTCATCTGTAGTAAAGAAGTTTATAGTCACTTGTTATTTCAAACAATGTATAAAATAAAGCACTGGTTGAGTACTTGAGGTGTAGGTGTGATGGTAATTTGTTCGAAGAGAAGACTCTCCCTCACAGCTTCACCCAAACATTTACTAACAACTTACCATTTAGGATTTTTATAATGATTGAAGAAAGAAATTACGAAATAAGTAACTGATATCACACCGAATGGATAATATATTTCTTAATTTCTTATTAGAAAATAAATAAAATAAAGTAAACCGTTGCTAAGGAATTGTAGAAAAGAAGTTTGATGCCTGCTGTCTTTTAGTTGCTATGTAAACATTTCCTCTGACCTTGGGATCCGATTGCGAAAGTCGATTCGAAGCATCTGAACCAGCGTTGATATGCTTAGGAATGACGTTAAAGTCATTGATCGATATCCTCACCGTCACGTTTGGAATCCGATTGCTTTCGAGGCAGTGGAAGCGGAAAAATTGTCCCGATAATTTACATTTGCTATTTTTCTCCGTCAAATATGTGAGATTCACACAAAAATGCCTCGAAATATGGTATGGTCATTTTTTTAATTCTTGAGTGAATATTGTGTTAAAAATAGTCTGAAGTGAGTGTATGAGGGTGCTGCACATATCTGAAATTCTTTTTCTACTATTTTAAGCAAGTGAGACGAGAAGTGAGCATAAAATAGCTTTAGTGGAGAAAAATGAATTATCAATATTTATTGTTGAAGATGCAACCAGTTTTTGAGGAACATCTAAGGAAAGCCGTTCACCTGGCCACAAGATTTTGAGCTAATGTCCTGCAAAAAACTAGGAGTGGGACACTACACTACCACAATCTTCAAAGAATTCGCTTATCATTATACAAATTTACTCAAGATACCAAGTTTACAAAGCACAAGATTCTTTCCTATTTTCTGTAAATCAAAAGCACTGTGCCTTGAAAATTTAGCATTCCGATCAAAGTTAAAGGGCAAATGAATTCATGGAGGTTGTGCTAGAGTAATGACCTTTTAATTATTTGAACTCCACAGTTTTTAATCAGGTAAAGCGTCCTCGTTAGATGTTCCTCGAAGACAAATTGAATCTTCAACATTATATAAATCGATGGAACATTTTTCTCGACCAAAACTGTTTTCTATTCACTTCTCACTTAACTCCCTTAGATAAGTGGGTAGAATAATTTTACCTGAAAATGTACTAGACTTTTTATCCGGTCTCTTCTGACTGTATAAATAAGTTATTATTTATTTTCTTCAAAAAAAAAAGAAGTACGACGAAAATGTTTATTCAAGATTAATAAAATTATCTTAACATTGTAGAAAATTTATGCATTTCGAAGTATCTTTTTGTCAAATGATAGTTTTTTCTTTTCTCTACAAACTTGTATATTTCAATCAATCAACGACATAGTAATGTGTCACAGATAAAACCAATTTACTGAGAAAGTGAAACCTTTTGAACAATCCTTTCGTGAGTATTATCTGAACTTCGTCGATTTTCAAATATTCAAGAGAAGAAAAACATCATCTAACTTAAAACTATAATGAAGATCCGTGTGTATCAATGTATTATATTTAAATGCTGATTGATGGGATCTATTGATGTCTCTTCTGTATATACCCAACTTATTTATATTTAAATTAAAATTTACGAAATTTTTGCATGAAAATTTTCAAATCATTTTACAGTACAAAGTTAATTTCTATGTAATATTAATAATATACGTATTAATCATTAATCAATCTTATTGGTACACATTTTGTTTTTCTAAAGTCTAATAGATTATTTATAATTGATATTAGATTTTATTTGAAGTCTATTGAAGATGACTTATTTGATATATGGAAATTATGGAGTTTGAATGCATACACTAATTGAACTTATATAAATGTTATGTACTCGAAATTTATTGGTCATTTCATCTTTTTTGATATTGGAATAAAAGAACTATTGAAATATATGGAGTAGAAATTTTCATTCATTTTCCACTACGTTTCCTATAGATCGTGACAGACACCTTAACAACGTCTCTCTTTCCGTCCAAGATCATGTAAGACATTGTTGATATAAAATCAAAGACCATAGATCAATAAGATCTCGTTCTAATATGCGTATCAGTTACTTATTAGATTTTTGGTGGATTAACTAAAAAGATGATGAAGGCATACGTTCAAAAAAAGATAAAATACATAAATTCCCCTGAGACAAGCAAGAGCAGCTACATCATGTTTCGTATTTTAATTCATAGCGATTAAACTATCAGTTTTTTTTTCTCGTTTGATCAACAAGTTAAGGCACAAGTAATAAAGAACACTAAGAATCATGAGTTACTTATTAAAATTTAATCTAGAAATACAAATAATACAAAAAGTGTTTGCTTATTTTAAAATAATAGCATTGTACAAGAAGAGATGTAGATGTCGGTCAGGATTGCCATCTCTTCAAGTCAAAAAGTCGAAAACAATATGGAAAGCTGTTCTGAGGGTGGGAACTTTTCACATTTCTATTGCTTTAAGTAACTTTTTGCTTCTTTCTATAGCATTTATTTATTCTCAAAGTTCCACAACATAATAAATAATGCACGAAGAAGATGGATATTTTATTAAGTGTACCAGTTTTTGAATATAGTTACATTTACTATTAGGATGGTTTTCGGTTAGCAATTTGTTTTTTAGAGAACTGCGCCAATTAAATCTACAGACATTGAATTATCAAAATCATTTGACAAATGTCTCATTTTCGAAAAAAACTTTCGACATTGATATTATTTATCGCAATATAACACAAAATGAATCATATAGACAATAATACAGTATGAACGACAGCTAAATCAACTTACGTAATAAGAACAGATTTTATTGTCTCAAATTTTTCGATGAAAAAATAAGCCAAAATTTCTAATATACATAAATGAGAAGCGCGAAAAAAAGTGAAAAAGTCGAACTTTTCTACAAAAAGCAGAAGAGGTAGCAACCAAGATGTAGATTTTAGTTTCATCGTAATTCATACCAGCATGGACACTCATATCCTGTATTATCAGCGACAGCTGCATCCTGTTTAAATCATCATCATTTATAAAGTACTAATAGTGATTCACTTCAACAGCGTCACATCACTGTTTAAAAAGTGAAAATCCATTACGCCTCTAATTAATTTTTTCTTAACTTGTGTACTAAATGTTTAATAATTGCAATACGCTCTGCTGAATGAATAAAAATTTGTCGACGAAACAATAACATAATTAGAAAATCAAATTAATACTGTAAAACTGCATGATTATTACTCATTCATATGTATATTTAATAAGATCTAATTCGAATATGAAAAGTACCGATTTATTTTATCTAAAGTTCAAATTTTATTTTCACGATAAAATAATAATTATTGTTGATGCAATATAGTGATCATGTGATCATAAAGCGTCTCACCTGTATAGTCTACTAACATATTCATATTGGAATTTTTCAAATTTACTTTGTTTATCTTATCAGAGAATTTTTCAATTGTATCACAGTATTTTCAAATTTTAGCACAAGATATGTATGCAGACAAAACTTCAAGCTTAGTTCACTTTTTAATTCGCTTATGTTATTTTATTTTTAAATAAACTAACTGTTTCACTTTCTAAATTTCTTATTCATCATCCAGCTCCATTGAAATAGATTTTATAAGTTAGCTGAATTTGTGAATGTAAGTTCGATTTTATTCAATAACACTGATCATGCAGTATATTAGGAGAAGAACAACGTAAAAAGAGGCAGACACGATAGAGAACATATGCATATATGTATAACGCGTAAGAAGAGAAAAAACCTTTACCTAGTGTACATTAATAAAATGGAAATATACCGTTATGATATGTCATATAACCTGTAGGGAAATACACAATATGTATATGTTGGGAAAAAACTAATAGGATTGATTCTTTTTTTCATCTGATTACGCTACTACTTGCTTGACGCAGTTGGACGAATATCATATATGATTCCTATGACATCATTTAACGTTTTCTAAACTAAATTTTACTTGTAGTTGGCTCAATAAAAAAAAAAAGGAGTTTCTATTTAAAGTGCAATAAAATATTAACCCATACAATACAATAAATAAACAGCTTTTTAATCAATAATAATTGGAGTAATTGAATATACAAATAAATCAGATGTCATTTAAGACTAGATAAATGTGTTTTTTTTCCTACTATCAAGTGAATCAACAAGGATTTTACCTTGACTGGCGCAAAACAACAATTACAAATGACTCACTTTGAATATTGGATATAAAAGCAACGAAGAACGAGAAAACGAACAAGTACGAAAAATTGATACTTCACTGATAATTATGTCACATTAATAGAACCTGTATTGATTCTCTTTTTTTCTTAAATGTGAACGTGTTTTAGAAAACTTAGTAAAATTAGATAATTCCACCTGATTATTATTTATATAGACAAAAACAATATGACATAATTGAAAATAGTTAATCAATGCTATACAATTAAATATTCTTTCAGATAAATTTTATTTTCAAGCACGTATGTTTCGATTTAAACGACGATTAACTTCTAGTGAATCTTCTGAAAACGAAGCAAAAGAACTTCGAAGTAAGTTATGCGTATTGGCATTATTATAGAATATATTTTTATTTATCTTTAATTCAATAGCAACACTTGATGACAAGTAGGAAAAATGAAATATATCTTTAGCTTCATCTTTTATTTTATTTTATAGAAAAATAGTTAGTTGTTTCGAAGATTTATCAAATGAACTTTTCTATGAAATTTTTGATTATTTTGATGGTTGTGAATTATATAAAGCGTTTTTAAATCTCAATAATCGTTTTCAAGCTCTGCTTACTTGCTCATCTCTTCGACTAAAGATTGAACTTCGTTTTCATCCAGAACCTATCCTACACTATTATTCTACTAGCATTATTGCTCCGAACAAACACCGAATTATTTCACTTACTTTGGTCAACTATCATCACTATAATTCATATTTAACACGATTTTGTATCGATTCAACATTTAATCAGCTTGAATCACTGGTATTAGGTAATATCAAATCAAATGAACTTATACCTGTTATTACAAATTTGATCTCTTTACCTCGTCTTTTCTCATTGACTGTCTATTACTATGATGATCTCAAACAGATTAGCAATATATATCAGACAATTTTTAATTTACCCATGTTAAACTATTATAAATTGTCATGCTCTTCACCTCAATCGTTTATTCCTTTATCAATAGCATCTAAAGAGAAATTTAGTGGTATTAAATATCTCGTTATTGATCATTGTTGTAGTGTCGATGAATTAATTGCTATACTTTCATATACACCCCAACTCCATCGTCTAACTTGTGAAGAAGTGAATGAATCGAAGAAAAATATCATAGAAGATGGACTCAACATGATAATCAGTCTAACTTGTATTTCCATTGCTAGGTGTAATGCAGAGTTTGATGAATTAGAAACATTTCTTACCAAGGTATCACCTCAATTAGAAGTATTACGTATCAATAGTTTCAACGATGTGACTTATTTAGATGCTAATCTATGGGAACAAATAATTTCACAACATTTACTTCAGTTAAATGTATTTGATTTTAAATATGAAGAACCTATTGATGAAGAGTTAGAAGGAACTATTTGCCATGAAAGACTTAATGAATTCAACTCACTATTTTGGATAAAACGTAAATGGTTCTTTAGAATTTCTATCGATACAAACTCTCAGAACGATAATGTTATTGTCTATTCCATTTTTCCATACAGGTTTATTGAAAAGAATTATTTTGGTAAATGATTTTTGTGTCTGGTTTTTTTTAGGAAAAGTAGAAGTCTCTTTCAGATAGACAAGGAGAACGATGAAAGTTTCATTATTGAAATTGGTTACAATATTACACAAGATAGTATCATATCCAATCAACAAGAATCTATTGATTCTTCTATGATATTTTCTGAAACAAATGAATTAACTGTCATTGATCTCTGTAATACTGAATATAATGAATGTTTTTTTGATATGATACGTCCCATTTTAACTGTAGTGCAAATTACTTGTTTAAATATTACTCTCAGTAATATTTTCATTGGGACATTAATTGGTCTGATCAAATGTTTGCCTAATCTTGATTCATTAGTAATATCATCTTTAACAATGATACAACCACGATGTTTATCTGTTGAAGAAGCAAGAACGTTTCGTTTGTTATCAAATAACAACAAAATTACTAAAGTTAATCTTAAACAAATGAATGACTTGGAACAAGTTCAATTTCTTGTTGATCTTTGTTGTCATATGAAATATTTCGAAGTGGATTGTACAAATGGTGTTGATCCTGAAAAAGTTCTACGATTTATTTTAATGAAAAATACCAAATATATGCCTAATTTATGTTTACTATGTCTTCAAACTTCAGAAACAAGTATGGACATAGTCGACAAATTGAGCAACATAATTGACTTTGAACAATTATGTCAGAACTATAGAATCAAACAAATAGACAATAGAATTTATTTACGATTAAATTTATGATACTTTTTTTCTTTTGTAAAGTTTTTAACGAAATATTTATTTTATGTATAGAAGAAGAAGAAGAATACCTCACCTTTTAACTACCTTGCCTTATAGGGTACTGTTCGAGAATATTTTCGAAATTTCAATATTTTTCCTACATTTATTACTAACTGTAGCTCTAGACAGAAGGCTGGCCTGATTCAGAGTTCTCTTACTTAATATGTTATGTTCTGCACCTTATCCAGATGCAGTTCATAAGAGCTACTGTCTAGGTGATATGATGCGTGCTATTTTCTTTCGTTTTGCATTGTTTTCTTTTCTATCTTCCTTCTTCTTCTTCTTCTTCTTCTTCTTCTTGTATCGATAGGTATCTTCCCTTTCTGTCACATACAAATGTTGGACTTTTTCTTTTCTCGTATTCTTATTTATTTCAACTTGTTTTATGGATTTTCCTTTCTTGTTCATCACCTAGGGAATTGTCCATCGTATGGACATTTCTCTCTTGTTACCGCACTATACAATGTATGTAGTCGTTACGTTGTTGTGGTAGAGAGACAGTTATACAGATAAAATACAAATGGAAAGAAGATTTTACATAGTCTTCTCCTACATTTTGACTAACTACACACTAACCACAAGGATTTTAGTGTATGTCAATCGCGTAATCAGTTTGTTATCGGGCGAGTGGTCCAAGACAAAGCAGTCGTTAGTGATTTGTCTTTGGTCATTCTATGACAGATGAAGCTAAGATTCGAACACAGTACCTGGTGGGTATGTGTCAAGTGTCTTAACCATTTAGCCGTGCCGACTTCTTTCATATTTAATTGTTAATCGAACCAATGTATAAAAAAACTAAATAATTAAGCACTTGGCATCATTCAATGGTAGATTCGTTTTTTTTTGCTTAATATTTTGCCCTTTAGAGTAAGTGTATCACATCATATCATGACCATGTCTTGTACAGAATCAAACATATCATAGAATGATTACACTTTGAAAGAATTTCAGCAGAAAATTAACTAAGAAGAAAAGCTTCAGAAACACCTTTTTGGAGAGTGTTTTTTTCAAGAAACTTTGGTAATTTTGCATAGTATTCGGCTTATTCTTTGTATCATGTCGAAAGTATATTTTGTCTTGAACATCTTGATGAACTCTATCAAATGTCATATGATTCTCGGATTTGGTTTTCTGGTAAATCCAAAGTGGAATTTTAGAAATACACATAGATATGTTAGCGATAGATTCGTGCATTTTGACTAAGAATTCGTTTCTTGACTTGTATGAAAAAGTTTATTGACTGTGTCAAGTACAGAATTCAAAATGGAAATCATTGAGTACGTTTTCAAAGATCTTTGAGATGTGATATCCATATAGGCGTGAGAATAAATTTGTCCCGCACTAAATCATTATCACTTTTACAGGATAATAATTAAGAGCGAATATAGTTGATACATATCCACTTGCGTGTAAGTGAGGTGTGCCCAAAAAGAAGATCTCCTAATGTAATCACATCTACACACTCAATGACAGCTAAATATTACGTATTTTTGTTATGATTCGGAGAAAGAAATTCCGAAATAAAAGACAAACATGACACCGAAGGGATAATGTATTTCTTAGTTTCTCATTAGGATCATTCGTTGAAACAAAGGAAAGCATTATAGAACTTTTTCCATAATGTATATTCTACATTGTTTTTCATAGGAAATCAATAAATAGTTTTTTTTTGAAATTTGTAATAATATTGATGACTGCATGCGATGCATCTCTCTCGTTATTTTTCAAACTTGAATTTACGTTTGAAAGGTCTTCTCATTGGCTTGTCTATAGCAATGAAATTTATTCTTTCATATTGATCACTTTTAAATTATGAAAAAAAAAATCATTGTTAAGAATAAACATCTTATTATCTCATAAAATTTTTTTGTGCATATGAAGGATTCAATATATCTTATAACTCAAAATATTATAAATTCATTGTTCATGCAGTTCGAATCACTTACTCCTATAGATCATGTCAATGTTTTTCTATAAACAAATATTCTTTTTACATTTGTTGAAATACGTAAAACTCTTATTTGAAGTTTCTCTAAAACATAATCTATTGCTAATTGCTAATAATAATAAATATATTCTTATTAGAAGTACTCTAAATAGATTATTTCCTATTATTCCATATACCCGTCAATTTTGATGACTTGCTTTAAAGAAATTCTTGGAAACCTGATTAAACTTTGCAAAAATATTAATGAAAAAACTTATATTAATATATAATATGTCTATTGTTGAGTATTATTTGAACTTTCAAGATTTTGAAATATTTATTAGAGAAATATGTTCTGAGTCGAAAGTATTACACATTTCATCGTTTAGCAATATGACATATTTAAATGTTGATTGATGGGAAAAATGAATCTCTCACTATATGTTTCAATTGCCCATATTTGAATTTAAATCTATAGATTTTATGTATGAAAAATTGCAAATAACTTTATATCGTATACGGTCATTCATCGAGATTAACTTTATACTATTTTGGATCAAGCAATGATGGCTCTCTTAAAATAAAAGTTAACGGACGCAAACAAAAGAGGGTTACAATCACTTATCAAATTCATCCTTATATCTACAGTTTTAAAGATCCATTATACATCTTACCTTTCTTTGAAACGAACTAAATCAATTATTAACCGTATGAAATCTGTTTTAAATCTATTTAAAATTATTCGTTTGATTTTTAGAAATTATGGAATTTTAATTTGGACGTTAATTGAACTTTTACGAATGTTACGGAATATTAATCCATTATAGTCTTTTGATTCCAAATTCAGATCCAGAAATAATGTTTATGTAACTATTTTCTCTGGAACGAATTTTTATTACTTTGTCACTATACTGGGGTATTTGCTTGAGGACACAATAGACTATATCCAGTATAATATTAATAACAGATCGTTAAATTGAACTTATGCAAAAATTGAAAGAAAACATATGTTCAAAATAGTGTGGCATAGGCTTTTCAAATATATATATATATTTCATATAGATGGCAACGAACTTATACAGAAAAGTAACATCTTTATTGTCTATCAAGTAGTGTAATAGCTAACGAGGAAACATATTCAACTGTCAGATGTCATTCAACTTTACATTATGGCTACGAGTTGGTCTCGATGAAACTAAGAATAGTTTCAAAGAATTCACACCCGTGACGTATTGTTAAAGAGTTATGGGCATTTTAATGAGTTTTTCTTTACTATTAGAAAGACATTTTTGCTGGAATCCATTAGTGTTTAGTGGAATTTATTTGCTATTATCATCTTTCCATATTTTGATCTCAACATCATTATCGTCTTCACTTTTGTTGACTTCTCAGTCATTCTTAATATAATAAATAGGTTTCTTTCACAAAAGGACCATCGTTAATAAACTGTGCTAGCATCTACATGCGAGTAAGTATGGTTGTTTTTCTGGCCATCTTAACTGATCTTCGTCACATTCATTACCATTGCTAGTGAACATTTAATAAGAAATAATTAAATCACTATTGGCAAACGATAACTACTACGTATAAGTCAAAATTCAAGCAAGAATAATATAAGTGATACTTAACAGTAATACCAAGATGAGACAAGTGTCACATATGTATTAGTTTGAGTAGTGACTTCTACTTTTTAACAGTTGTCACGTTCTAAAATAAGCTTCATTATGGTGGGTCTTGTCCTCTATATGTCCATAACCATAACGCATAGTAAATGTCTGTTATTGCGTAAAAAGATACAAAAAATATCAAAACTGAAAAAAATCAAAATTTCAATCTGAATTCGAGACCAAACGATTATAAGTATTTCATCTCTTTGTCGAAGACCTATATAACATCTGTTCATCTACACGTATGTTAAATAATATCTATTCATAATATACACTAAAAAAATAATTATTATTATGTATTGATTCATAAACCATGTCATTCGTATGATACTACGAATTTATATTGCCGAAATATATAATAAACATTCATCATAAATAAATAATGATTTCTTTCAGTAGATGGATGCTTCCTTGTTTGATCATAATCTAACGTCTATCATATATAAGGATTCTAAAAGACTACGTACAGTTTAGCGTTTTGTAGGCAAAACTTAACTTTTCAGTGGAGTATGATAAAAGAAGGAACATCAAATGAGTTTGACAAAATCAATCGCTCACGACGTCAACTTGAAAACTTCTGTAAGACTTCCTCGGTTTACACTGAAAAACATTCAAACGATTGAATTCATCGCACTACAGCCTGGCAAACTTTTGACCGCACAGAACAGTAAATAAATAATAGTTTAACCCAATAATAATAAAAATGAAATAGTTGTCATTTGGGAACCGTATGCAAGTGTTCTTCTCTTATTATCACTTCCTACATTTTTTCCAAGAGTCAACTAAATAAAAAATTGCTCTCTTCTTCATACTTACACTGCCAGCAGTACAAATGAGTCAGTGCAAATAATCGACAACGAAGAATGAAGAAAAAGTACGAAAACGCACAAGCTTCTGGTTCCTCGATAACTGTTTCATATAAATACTGCACACATTAGCTTTCTCCCCCTTTTGGTTGCACGCGACATTAGAATAAGAACCATATAAAAACCAGATGAGTACAAATGCTTACTGACTATATATATATAGAAAAAAAAATCGTTCACAAATGAGTATAGTCATGAGATTGATTCTAACTGTTTCAGATAAAATTTTATATTCAAACCAAAATGATTCAAGTTAAACGATATTTAAATAACAGCGACCTCTCTCAGGAAGAAACCAAGAAATTAAAAAGTAAGTTATACATATTCTACTTAATATATGATCTATTTATTTATTTATTTTTATATAGCAATATATAATGAAAGGTAAGAAAAATTTCGTAGTTACAAACCGATTTATTTTTTCTTCGCTTTTATAGAAAAGTAATTAATTCTTTCGAAAATTTATCAAATGAACTTTTATATGAAATATTCGATTATCTTGATGCTTGTGAATTATATAAAGCATTTTCAAATCTTAATAGTCGTTTTCGTTCTCTACTCACTTCTTCATTTCTTCGATTGAAAATTGATCTTTCTTTTCTTCCAGAACCTATACTACAATATCGTTCTAATTGCATTGTTGCTCCGAACAAACATCGAATCTTTTCACTTATTTTGGCTAATTTTTATCTTTTTAATTCAACTTTTATACCATTTAATATTGATTCATCATTTAGTCGGCTTGAATCATTAGTTTTACATAATATGAAAGCCAATGAACTCGAATTACTTCTCATAAATTTAATCTCCTTGCCTCGTCTATTCTCATTGACTATCTATTATGATGATGATCTCAATATGATTAGCAATATATACCAAATAATTTTCGATTTACCCATGTTAAACTACTTTAAATTGTCATTTTCCTCGATTGAATCATTTATTCCTTTATCAATAGCTAGTAACAAGCAATTAAGTAGTATTAAATATTTAGTTATTGATCATTGTTGTAGCCTCAATGAATTAATTGCTATACTTTCATATACACCCCAACTATGTCGTCTAACTTGTCAACAAGTGAATGAATCAAACGAAAATATTGTTAAAGATACACTTCATATGATATACAGTTTGACTCGTATTTCCATTACAAAGTGTTATGCAGAATTTGATGAATTAGAAATGTTTCTCACCATGATATCACCTCAATTAGAAGTATTACGCATCAATACTTTCAATGATGTGACCTATTTAGATGCTGATCGATGGCAACGAATTATTTCACAATTCTTACTTCATTTAGATCTATTTCAATTTCAATACAAAGAACTTATTGATGAAGATTTCAAACTAACTGCTTATCATGAATTAATTAATCATTTCAATTCATCATTTTGGATAAAACGAAAATGGTTCTTTACGATTTCTATTGAAACAGATTGTTGGGATGATAATGTTATTGTATATTCCATTTTTCCATACAGGTTTATTCAAATGAATTTTGTGTGTTCTAAATAACTTTTATTTGTTTTTTTTTTAGGAAGATTCAAGGCCACTTTCAAGAATACAAGAAAAACGATGATTCTATTATACTAAACGTTACTGATCTCTCTAGTACTACTGACAATGATGAGCCATTTATTGATATGATTAGTCCGATTTTAGCTATATTACCGATTACTTGTTTAAATATTACACTCAATGAAATTTTCATTGGTACATTAATTGACTTGATCAAATATTTACCTAATCTTGATTCATTAATAATACCATCTTTAGCAATGATACAACCAAGATATTTATCTGTTGAAGAAACAAGAATCTTTCGTTTGTTATCAAATAACAACAAAATCACTAAAGTCAATCTTAAGCAAATGAATGACTTGGAACAAGGTCAATTTCTTCTTGATCTTTGTCCTCGCATGGAATATTTCGAGGTGGATTGTACAAATGACCTCTTACCGAAAAAGTTTCTACGATTTATTTTAATGAAAAACTTCAAATATATTGCCAATTTGTCTTTATTATGTCTTAAAGTGTCACAAACGAATATTGATATCATGAAGAAATTAAAAAATATAATTGAATTTGAACAATTGTGTCAGAAATATACACTCAAACAAATAGACAATAGAATTTATTTACGATTGAACTGATAATAAATTATTTGTTTTATTAAACTTTTAATGAAATATACATTTTATCTGTAGAAATAAGTTCATAATCACTTGTTATTCGTACTAATGGTTAAGACAAAAAGAAATGCAGAATTTGAAGATATTTCAGTGACAGATTCGAGTTTTTTTGCTTGTATTTTTTTTTCTCTAGCACAATTATATCAAGTCGTGACTGTATCTTGCACAAAACTGCATTCATCAAGAATAAATTGACTTGAACATAAATCATGAAAATGAGGTTCAATATTAAGAAATGTTTCATATGGAATGGATACTTGTGAACAAGGACATTGAAGAGAATAGGAATGATCTTTTAATAAATCTTTATAATTTGAAAGTGATGGTTTTATTATTTGGACAGTAACTGATTTTGGTTTAAAAGCAAAAAATATAAATACTAAGCGTAATAGTTGTAAAAGAAAAACAAAATGAAATCGATTAATAATACGTTGTTCTGTATTACAAACAAATAAGCTTTTTATCATTGTTATAAATTCACTGAAAGAATTATTATTAATTGTATTCTCAATAAGTCGAAGAATAATTAAAGTAAGTAGTTTTAACCCCAGAGATAAATCACCAAAAATACCAAGAATTGTTGTTATAAAAAAGAATAAATCATTTCGACTAATAAATTCATACGTATACTGTGATGGAGAACATGTGTTATAATATGAAGAGAATGAAATATTCGATGTCCAAGAATCAATCATAAGTTTATTGATAATTGCTCCAATTGTTTCATTCGGTGGACTAAAATTTTCATTTAAATTTGAAAAATTAAAAGATAATCCAAGAGGAAAATAAAAGCTTGCATCTAATTCAATCATCCATGATAGATTATAAAAACATTTCTTCAAACACAATTTCTATCTTCACAAGTTATTTCTCAAAATCGATTTGAAGCTAAAATTAATTCATCTATTAATGATTGGAAATCTCAAACTATTGATCAATTTTTAGAAACAATAAAAATATTTCAAGCNGAAAAAGAAAAAGATAGATGAAAGAAAAGAGACCGACCTTAGCAACAAGCAAGTTATCATATGGCCCCTTCTTTTTGCTTGTTGGGGGCCAACAAGCGAATTGAGAATAAGGCTCATTAAAGTAATATGCCTTAGAATAGTCAATCGTTTATCGTTGTCGTATACATCTTTCAGAATTTTTAATTTATTTTATTTTATTGCGATTAGTTATTTAACAAAAAAAAATTAATTGAGAAGGATGCAACGAACAGAACGAAAAAAAAAATGTTCTGCGACAAACAGAACGCGACAAAATGTTCTGCAACGAAGTGATTGTACGACGAAATGATTGCGACCAAGTGAACGCGACGAAATGTACTATTACCCATATAATATAACGGGACATTATTGATGTACTGTCCAATGGAAGACGTCAAATTTTTTTACCTATACTTCATCATTTTTTTAGATTGTGTTTCACAAAAGCATCTTACTTTGGCAAAAGTAACTTGTTATCTTTGTCGACTTGATGTAAAAAATGTCTTTGTATCTTTAAATAACGCATATTTTTCTTTCTTTGTGTATATGTGTCTCACAGTTAGCAAGCATTGCTTAATTACTCATCCGATATGAGTCATCAATCAACAAGTCACAAATGTAGAATAAAAGCGTGGCAATGATGTGTGGGGCTGTTTAAGAATCGCATCAAAGATGTTTTGACTACTTTTCTTTCCTTTTCTTTTTAATGAATTTTCATTTGTGAGAATTTTTCGATCGTCATATGTTTTAAAACAATAAAGCATTGTTTATTTTCATAATTGTGTCCAAAGTTTTTCCAATTATCGAGTCTAACAAGCAAACAATACGTAAACGAACTAGTCGCAACGGTGTGTCTTATGCTGTATTTTTGTCAAAAAGTTTTAGTACATGAATAATCTGGAATCATTTGTAGTCATCATCTCACGTTCTGATTACTTAACCGAAGGCAGTCATTCTGTTTATTATATCTGATCCTTTTGAGAAAAATACGTCAAATAATATCATCCTTACTTCCTTTCAAAAGCAAGTATATCCACAGCGCTGCACGCGATGAATTGTAGTCTTATGTACTAATGAAGTCCCAACTAGTTTAAATTACAGAAGTGTAAAGAAGAATGTTAGATTCCATCATGTACACAATATGTCACTTATCAATCACCAAATCGATTAAACATAAACTTCACGATGAATAAAAATTTTTATCATACAGTACCGAATTAGTGAAATAATATAAATTTAAAAGACTCATTTTTTTCACATCATGATTTGAGTTTCCATAGATTTTAAAAAAATTTGCAAGTTAAACTTAAAAATAAACTGAAATTATGTAATTTATATATTCTTAAATATAAAGCACCAGAATTCGTATTTAAACTAAAATGAAATTATAGCATAAAAACATCAGAAATGTTTCTAAACTAAATTATTTCTAGTTCATTTTGTATCCTAATAAATTTTAAAGAT
This sequence comes from Rotaria sp. Silwood2, assembly GCA_905329745.1. Classification (NCBI taxonomy): domain Eukaryota; kingdom Metazoa; phylum Rotifera; class Eurotatoria; order Philodinida; family Philodinidae; genus Rotaria; species Rotaria sp. Silwood2. The sequence continues at coordinate 18,115 of CAJNSZ010001742.1, forward strand.
CATTAATAGATACTTTTTGTTGAAAAGCAATGAAAATACTTTGTCTTTTCTCTATATTCTAGTGCTTCAATATAATTTTTAAATTTTAGTAGAAAAAAATGCAAGCTTTTATCTTTCAGAGAGTTCCTCGATAAACATTCTGAAGCAAACAATATAGCGAAGCTATACATGAAATATCATGAAATATATAAAAATATGGATCTATCAAACACGTTGACGACGTTTCAGACAAGTCAACTCGGTTTTTTTCGGTTAACTTAGTTTCCTATCATAAAGTCGATCCGATATCAAATGCTGTCGGATGAAATGTTCGAATTCTCCTTTTTGTCTCGTTTTGTTTCTCGCCTTTCTATTCTCCTGCCTAGTCTAAACATGAAAATGCGAAAAAGTTTTGGACTAGTCCAAACCTAGTTGAAGAATATTCCTCGAAAAGCCGATTATTCTTGAAGGATGCTCAAGATATCTTAGACTAAATCTGATGGATAGTGTGAACGCTTTAGACTATATTTGTTGCGCGTCCTCACTTTATTTTTGCTAAGACGTGGAGCGTATATCCATGCTTTCGATCGCGACGCAATTGCGATGAAAAAATCCAGTCGTACATAACTACGACTTTTCTACAGTAGCTGTCATTTTTTTTGCAATTACGGGTCACCATATGATCACCACTGTGGCATAACTGTGTTGCAGCTAATATTAAAGAGACGACATGACTTAACAAGGATTTTGTCTTGCATACTCGAATAAAAAGCATCGTAGATGAATCATGGAGAATATTCGAAAGAAAAAAAAAGAAAAAGAAAAACATTATAATTGACGACTCATTCATAAGTACATCACATAAGCAATACAGACATAGGTTATCTTTTTTTCTTCCTTTGTTTATATAAACGTACGCAGGGAACCTTAGCAAAATCAGATAATGGCAAATGATCGTTATTTCTTTCTAGATAACAATTTGATACCATTGAAAATAGTTATTATATTATATAAAATGAAGAATTCTTTCAGATAAAATTTAATTTTCAAACACATATGTTTCAAGTTAAACAACACCTGAAACATAATAAATCATCCAAAGAGAAAGCAAAGAAATATCGAAGTAAGTTCTACATATTAACGTCATTATATTATATATTTTTATTTATCTTTATTTAAAAAGCAACACCTCATGACAAGTAGAAAGAATTAAATATATCTTTAACTTCATTTATTTATTTTTCTCTTTTATAGAAAAATAATTAACCGTCTGGAAAATTTATCAAATGAACTTTTCTATGAAATTTTCGATTATTTTCATGGCTGTGAATTATTTCAAGCATTTTCAAATCTCAATATTCGTTTTCAAGCTCTACTCACTTCTTCATCTCTTCAACTGAAAATTGATCTTCGTCTGTATCCGAAACCTGTTCTACAATATTGTTCTACTTGTATTGTCGCTCCAAACAAAGATCGAATTATTTCACTTTGCTGGCCCAATCTTCATAAATATAATTTAGATTTGACACTATTTAACATTGATTCATCATTTAGTCGGCTTGAGTCACTGGTCTTAGATAATATCAAACTAAATCAACTCGTACCTCTTCTTACAAGTTTGATTTATTTACCTCGTCTATTCTCATTGATAATCAATTATGTTGATGATCCCAAAGAGATTAGCAATATCTATCAAAGAATTTTCAAGTTACCTATGTTAAAGTACTATAAATTGTCATTTTTCACGATCAAATTATCCATTCCTCTATCGATAGCAACCAATGAGCAATTTAGTAGTATTAAATATCTCGTTATTGATCATTGCTGTAGTTTCGATGAATTAATTGCTATAATTTTACACACACCTCAACTCTTTCGTTTAACTGGTCAACAAGTAAATAAATCAAAGAAAAAAATCGTTAAGTATGCACTTAGCAAAATGCTTAGTCTGACTCATATCTCCATTGCTAAATGTTATGCAGCTTTTGATGAATTAGAAATGTTTCTCATTAACGTATCACCTCAATTACAAGTATTACGTATTAATACTTTCAGAGATGTGACTTATTTGGATTGTAATCGATGGGAACGAACAATTTCGCAACATTTACTTTATTTGAATATATTCAAGTTTAAATACGAAGAATCTATTGATGATATGTTGAAGGTAACTGTTTACCATGAAAGACTTGATGGATTCAACTCATTATTTTGGATAAAGAGACAATGGCTTTTTAGAATTTCTATTGATAGAAACTTCTACGACAGTGATGTTATAGTCTATTCCATTTTTCCTTACAGGTTTATTCAAAAAGACGTTGTTTTAAATAATTTTTGTCTCTGTGTTTTAGGAAATCTCAAGAGGTCTATCAGAAAGTTAAAGAAAACGATGAAAGTTTCAATGATGATATTGTTCAAAATATTATACAACATAGTATCATCTCGAATCAACAAGAGTCTATTGCTACTTCTATGATGCTTTCTGAAACTAATCAATTAACAGTCGTCAATCTTTCTAATACTAACTATCATGAGTCTTTTTCCGATATGGTGGGTGTCATTTTAACTGCGGTACAAATTACATGTTTGAATATTACTCTTAGCGAAGTTTTCATTGATACATTAATCGACCTGATGAAATGTTTACCTAATCTTGATTCATTAATAATATCATCTTTGGCGATGTTAGAACCAAGATGTGAACCTATTGAAGAAACAAGAACTCTTCATTTGTTATCAGATAAAAACAAAATTACTAAAGTCAATCTTCAGAAAATGAATGATTTAGCACAAGTTCAGTTTCTTCTTGATCTATGTCCTCGTATGAAATATTTCGAGGTGGATTGTACAAATGGTGTCATACCAGAAAATGTTGTACGATTTATTTTAAAGAAAAATATCAAATATATTTCAAGCCTATCTTTACTTTGTCTTAAAATTTTGCAAACTAATATGAACATCATCAACAAATTAAAAAAAATAATTGATTTTGAACAATTGTGTCATAATTATATAATCAAACAAAGAGACAATAAAATTTTTCTATGTTTGAACTGTTAATAGTTTAATTCTTAGTTAAAATTTCTAATAAAATAAAAATTTCACGTGCAGAAAGAACTTTATAGTCACTTATTATTCAAACCAATCTATAAAACAAAGAGTTAATTACAAACTTAGGAGGCTTTAGCGACGGATTCAAGAGTTTTCACATAATATTTTGCTCACTAAATTATGTCATATGAGAACATAATTCCTGTGAGATAGTTTAACGTTTTCTAAGCAATAGGTTTATTGTAATTAGCTCATTCAAACGAGGTATTTCTATTTAACTGGAATAACCTGTTAGGCTATTGAATATAGTCAATACTTTTTTTTGTTTGTAAATCTATTGACCACTTGGATTTGATCAGTACTCAGTCTTGCATAGCAACAGGGAGGGAATAGAAAGCAAAAATGGATAGAAGACAAAAAGTAGAGGATAGTAAGAAGAGAATAAAAAGAATAATGAACAAAGTAATTGGCGAGGTCGAAGAGCGAATAACAGACATGAAAGATTTAGGTTAAATACATGTTAAATTTTAATAAGGGAGTCATCAAGAAAAGAAAAGAAAGAAAATATTTTCATGACATATTATAAGTAGAAAAACACCAAAGCAATTTGGCGTAAGTTTCTTCAAAACTGGTAAAGCATGAATGATAAAGTTGTAGGGTGTAATAAATTAACTAGTTATAGCTAGTAGAGTAAGAGCAATGATGTAGAAAACGAAGAAGAGGAAGTTGTGTGTGACTGTATCTCGCTTCTTTATTACATAACAA
>CAJNSZ010001743.1:0-21881 GCA_905329745.1 Rotaria sp. Silwood2
TCCAGTCACCCGGTTTTCAGCCCAATATTTTTTTGCGGTAAAGTGCTTTTTTTCAATCTGTCTAGATGCAGGAGCACATTGCAAAAACTATGAAAACATATTTAATTCCTTTTCTGAAGAATTATTAAGAGCACTACAATCTCTGACAGTTTCTATTTGTCAAGGTTTTTTGATCTTTTTTTGCATTTTCATCAACAGGAGTTGCAGTAGACTCATTTTTTTGGAGAATTTTGCATGAACTTTCATTCGTAAGGCAGTAAGTTTACTCTGATTTCTGCAGTGAAAAGGCCTGCTCGTGGGTACTAGTTATTTGGGAAAGGCAGCAGTAGAATATGATGTGAGAGTATCCTGATGAAGAAGAGAATATTTTGGTAGGACACCATCTAGCGTTTAGGCAAAGTTTTGTGTTCTTTTTTGTTTCTACCTTATTGTGTGTTCTTGTAGGTTTTGAATTGAAAAGAGTTGTTTCTGTAATAAAAAGAAAAAAGAAAAAAAGAACTAATCTGCCCGTGTCCTAACTTTCCGTGTGCGGCTTAAAAGTTGACGGACGTTAGGTTTTGACTCGATACACGTCTTTCCAAAAAGAACTCATATTATGCTGCTGTCTTTCGCAGATAACTAGTAAGCACGAGCAGGTCTTTTCACTGCAGAAATCAGAGTAAACTTACTGCCTTAGAAATGGAAGTTCATACATAATCCTCCAAAAAAAAAAGTCTACTGCAAATCCTGTTGATGAAAATGCGAAAAAAGATCAAAAAACCTTGACAAATAGAAACTGTCAGAGATTGTAGTGCTCTTAATAATTCTTCAGAAAAGGAATTAAATATGTTTTCATAGTTTTTGCAATGTGCTCCTGTATCTAGACAGGTTGAAAAAAAGCACTTTACCGCAAAAAAATATTGGGCTGAAAACCGGGTGACTGGAGGCCTAGCGGCGTAAACCATTGTGATATTCGGAATCAGCATGATCGATTACCTATTAACCAATAGAATTCGCGCAAAAACGATTTAACTGCTGGTGACCTTCTCTCGTGGTAGGATGCACTTTGGCTGGCTATTGGCGATCCGTTACTTAGCGCAGTCGGTTACTGTGTTGTCCGATCAATATTTCATGCTACTAACATTCTCTCGAATGATGAATACAGGCTCATTGCTTGAGGTTAATAATTTTTCTATGTTGGTAAAAAATAACGTAAATTCTTCATTTTTGTCGAAACAAACTAAAGACAACATTTTCAAAGTGTTAAAAAAATGAAATATCGATCTCTATCAACCTGCAGATTTTCTCAGGCAGATTCATGTTAGGCCTAGTTTCAAGAGTGATCAGCATGAAATTTAGATTTGTTCTGCACGGCCTCAAAGATTTTAATTTAGAAGCTAGTTCAACAGAATACTGATTTTGTTCAGGTCAAATTCAGTCGAGGGTCCGGTGAGTCGTACCGAAGAGCGTTACTTCTTTTGTACCATGTAGGTGCAAACCAAAATAAAAATATACATGGTAATAGAGAGCTCCACGTGTTTTCAGAATATATCATTAGTTCTTTTTAAATATATTATTATCATAAGAATTTAAGTGAAATACGGATGTAAATTATTTTTTGTCCGCACGTATATGCAGATTTTCCTTTTAAAATAAACAAAAATCTGCTTGACCAATTTGTGACGCTGCGAACAAGCTCAGTTTTTGTTAGATGTCTGGTCTCAATCCTGTTCGTACTATGAGAAAGCCTGAAAAACTCTTTCGGGATGCAGAATCTCAAGGATAACGCCAAGTTTTATTCAGGATATCGTCTTGAACCCTACTAAAACCTGTTTTCAGGGTTTCTAATGCTTAAACAGGACCCTTTTTCGGATTCGTGCAAGTTCTTACTCAGATTTTTCAGACATTGCCAATGCGCAATTTTGTCTAGGGTTACTCTCGATCCTACTTGGGGTGTTGCCAGAAATACCAGAGAGGACTCTTCCACAATTCAAATATAGTTTTTTAAGCGAGTGTAGACTTCAAGGAGCGTTAACTTCAACATTGATGACTCATCACTTCTGCTAATAGACTTGCAAAGTGGCTTTTAGTCATTATTAGATTTTAACGACAACACACTACGCTACATTTTGAGCCATCATTCTGACACCCAATTGCTGCTGAACATAAACGATTACGCAAGCAAACTGAACGATTCACAATGGAATTAATAAAGTTCTCACGTCTGGATGTGAATGAAGGTAAGTGTTGTGTTTTAGATAGGCTGTATGATCAAGTTTCTCAATAGAAAGTCTGAAAATCAAAACGTTTTTCTTTCATTATGTTTTTTTGCCTCTTTCCAAGCAGTTCATTTAACGGTAAAATGGTATATAGAACAAACTCATTTTCGATACCATTGAGACTTCTAAATTGCTCGCATTCAGCGACCAAAAACTATCAGAAATAGGTGTGTGAGAGCTCCAGTTCAGCTACTGTAATTGGAGATATTCGTCAGCTTCTTTCGCTGCTTTTCACCAGCTCATTTGAACTGAACGCGAGTTGCTCAAACTAATGATTAATTTATTAATTATTAATTACTCATAAGTACATATAACTATTGAGCCTGGAGTAATTCACAAAACACAACAAAAATGTCATAGCCCTAACAACTACTCATTGATGATTAATGATTAATTAGCTAATAATAAACTAATGGCTAAGCCTATTGAAATGTATGCTTAACAACTTAAAATAACTGTTGAACAACTCAAAGAGGTAGCCGACCTGATGGACCAGTTCTTTTGAACTGTTCACTTGCTTTTTTGAGCTGGGAGCTGTTACACGTCTAATCAGAAACCGTCACAACTTTTACAATATGTTTATGTGGCACTATTTAGCTTCACATTAGAAGGGTAGATTTCTGTTTTTTACTGTTAGACGTGAGCGAGTTTGAAATTTAAGCCGTTGCCAAGAAGTCTTTTTCATACGGAGTTCGAGCCGTATTTAGGCATAACGTTTTCTGTTTCTATAATAGCTACTTGTCTTAGTAGTTCCACACTTTTTATATGATTCGTTTAAAAGAGAATGTAAACTTGTCTTGGAGTCCAGATGTATATTTTCATCCTGGTCAGCCAAAGAAATCGAAAAAGCTCCAAAGATAACACACAACAAATCAATAATGTATGTGATTTTTCGCTAGAAAAACTCACAAAGTTTTACTTTCATGACCTTCAGTCGAGTATTCTGTCGATTGATGCTCATAAAAAAATGTGCCGGTAAAGCAGTAAAAAATAAGCGAAAACTTATGTAAAAGAAAAATCAGAAAGGAGAAAGATCGACAGATCGGGATGATAAAGGATGTGACAAGTCAGTGACGGAGTAGGTAGTTATAATAAGTGAAAATGAAAGAACGCTTGGGTCTTAACGAAAAGAAATCGAAAATAAGAAACTCTGAGTACTATCTTTATAAACTATCCACGTTTGAATCTCTCGCTGTCTTGATTGCCTCAGATTCGATGCAAGAGATGAGCATATATTTGCGGATCGAAGTGACAAGTCATGAAATAAGGATAAAAAGCAACACAGATCAAAATTCGGCATAATTTACGTTTGGGAGAGAAAGATATTCTCAATAAGGAGGGAATGGGAGTAGAGTTTTACCCAGAAGCAGTTCGAGCAGAGAAGTTTGACGAGTGCAAGCGTAATCGCAGGGACATATTAGATGACTGTAGTAATAGAAAGTTCTACTTTGATAGCAAGGGGGTTCACAAAGAAGCTTGAATCATAGGAACGTAGGCGGCTTTCAGAGCCTACTGGCGGACGTATTTCGAACCTATTCTTGACTAAAAAGGCCATTGGAAGAGATAAGTAAATTGTTAAGCTATTTTTCGACATGTAAAAAGATAAGGTATATAGTAGCGCGATATTCTACATTTATTCCATACTCAAATCATATGCTAGAAATCATGTTTTCTCTTTTTCGAATCCTATTCTGCAGGGAGACGTTTCTCTTGTACTTCGAAATCATCAACAAAATATAGGACAAAGATATTGCAAATATATCGTTTCAAACGGTTTATGAAAGAATATCTCATACTCACCTGTTCTCATTTTGAATTCATCACCATAGAAATCGTGAGACGGCTTGACGGTGAGCGAATGACAAAGATGGCTGTATACAGATGAATTGAGAAAAGCGCAGTTCGAATAATTCATTCCAGCAAAGACAGAAAAGCAAAGATAATGTTGCAAAAACCGACGCACAGAAATCACTCACTGGAGCGATTGATTCACAGGACCATATATAGGAATGGGTAGTGATGAAGAAATGCCACCGATCAATATTGATGGATTAACAAACAAAAATGGGCGCAGACGAAGTTGTAAGGATGAAGATCGATCGTATTTGTCGCAACTGCAAGAGAAATAGAAAATAAATACTGGAGAGACGAACGGATACAACAAACACACCGTAACAACTGATTTAGAACCACATACAAACGAGAAGATAGTAACGAACGATGCGATCCATTGACATTCATGGATCGATGAGAATGAATTTACGAACACGAAGTTACAGCGATGGAGATCGATCAAAGGAGGGGGTCGTTAAGAGTCAAAATTGACCTCTTCAGAAACACCACTTTTTCCTTACTAAAGAGTCACATTACATCTGAAAAGCTTTTTACTCCAAAAATCAGATCAATAGAGATAAAGTGAGCGTGCAGCAAGAACATGTTGGCAAAGTGAACGCGCTTGCTATTTTGACTGGAAATAAGCTACTCATTAAAATTTCATTTATTTTCGCTTCTAAAGATCAAGATCCACTACCATGGACATTGATGAATCTGTTCAGAATGCATATGCCTACTCATAACCAACAGTTCGACCATATCTGATAACTGTTCTGTTTCATGGACTGCTCTTTATTTGATCTGAGATTTTTCATGAGAAAGAACATTGAAAAGGTAGATTTTCAGGGCAAAAAGCAACATAAATGTCACCAAGAATTAGGAATTCATAGGAAAGAAAACGAAAAACTGCATCAATTATGTTTTATTCTATCTAGTGCTTGTTTAAAATCGTTGTGATTTTGACGGTTTTGCTTTTGTTTATTCGGACTTATCGATTTCCTTTCAGTCTTTTCCTTGATTTTTTGAAGAAATATAGCCACAAACTATTTTTTGGTAATTAAGAACAGTGACACTGCTGAAAACACGCTAATGACAAAAAATTGCATATGGTTTGTAAAAACAAATAAGGCAGAAGCAGGAATTTTCAAATAAGTCTCAAAGCGGTGTAGACTTCATTGATGACCTCAATTTGATAACATGTTTTTATATCAAGAAAAATCTCTTTGAAATTTTAATTTCGATTTTTTTTCAGCAAAACTCATTTTTCTTATGATATACCAGCAAAAATGGCATTAAAGGTCACAGAAAATCTAATTGTTTCTCACTCAAAAAGGAATGAAGCGCAACAATTTTTCTAGCGAAGTGCTGCCCTTTTATCGAGTTACATCTAATTATATTTTACTCTAGAAATAAAGCATTCTTATCTTGCACAACAATTATAAAGTTTTATATAGTAGAAAAAACAGGTCGTTCTACTTAGGATTGACGAAAAGTTCTAAGCCCGGTGTTTAAAGGACCATGCCGAATAAGGTAACCGATTCAGAAATGAAAAATCAAATATACTACGTTGTAGAGCTTTTTGAAGCGCGTCGAATGGTATATAGTAAATCCTATTTTCATAAGACTTTCAAGCAACTATAGTTAATTTACTGATCGACGACTGTATACCCATACCGACATTGACAAGATGACCGTAGATGCTACGTATTTGAGGTTGTAGCCCGTCAAAAATTCTACAAAATTGTATGTGAGAAAAAATATTTTACAAATACTTTCGACTAATACCAAGGACCACAATATTCAGTAACGTATCATGCTTGGGTGTGGGTGTATAGTCCCCTATCAGTAAATTGACTCTAGTCCCTTCAAAACCTTATAAAAATAGGATTTACTATATACCATTCGACGCTCTTCAAAAAGCTCTGCAACATAGTATATCCGATTTTTATGTACTCAAAAAGTGAGTACACTCTAGAATCGGTCAGTATGTTCGTCCGTCCGGCCGTTAACACGATAACTTTTGAAAAGAGAGTCAGATCACGATGAAATTTTCTATACAGTTTAGTCTCAACAACATCTCGATCGAGTTTGAAGATGAGAATGATTGGCCGAGCCGTTCCTGAGTTATTGCAAAAATAGTCATTTTTCCCTATGCCTTCCTATGCGAAAAAAATCGATCCCTTCCCACTTTCGTGAACAATTTTTCCTATCATAGTCAAATAAAACCCCAAGTATTATATACTATTCGATAGAGAATTTCACGAGCTACAAAATGGTATATAAAATATAAAGAAATAAGAAGGCTAACTTACCTAATGCAAAGATAATTAAACGGAAATCGGTTCTGTTTTTGTCCACGCTCTGATTGATCCACAATTCGAGCTCTATCGTTCGATCAGAGAGATGGTACTTCGAGATTTTCTGAGGCGGAGAACTCGAATCTGTACCCCACTTGCCTAGAAATACCATTGGTTGAGCAGGGACCAATAGAAATCAAGTTATAGGAAAAACGACTTTCTTAGGGTAAGCCAAGACGAAGAGTTCAAATCTGAGCTGTATTCGCCCCTAAATCCTATTGGTTGACCAGTAGCCAATAAAATTCAAGTGTTAATAGGAAAGGTTTGCTAGGATAATTATGATGTCCACACGTTCTAGGATGACTCATCTGTCTAATTCACTTTTTGAAGTACACATAACTCTCGGATTTAAATCCGAGGTTTCCACATTTATTCATTTTTGAATAGGTTACCTTATCCGACAAGGTCCTTTAAACACCGGACTTAGAACTTTTGATCAACCCTAAGTAGAATAGTCTCAGGCATCTTCTCTCCACAACAACAATCATAGGTATCAGTAAAAATTGTTTGATTTGCGAAAAACAACACTTTCTTGGTGAATTTTTGAAAAACAAAACATGCAGAAACTTAAAAAATCCAGACCCACCGTCAAAGATAAATTTATTTGCACCAGCTGGTAGGAAGTCCTCTACGAAACAGATCGGGCCCGCTGCTTGCTGCTACCGATTACAAATTTGGTTGGTTCAGAAAATTCATTTTTATCTTACATACTTCTCTAGTAAAAAATGAATTTTCTGACCGAAATACAATCCATGCTGAAACTGCACACTTCATTTGTTTATTCTGTTCATACTAAAATGGATATGCTAACCGAATTCACCACCAAAAACTAAATATCATATCTATATACTTTTGTAATCTGATAGTACTTCTTCAATTGTATGTTGAAAAAAAAACTTGTCATACATCATTGAAATTTAGCCTAGATGCTTGCAGCCGAATTATCTAGCTTGTATCATCTATCATATCATAATGTGGTGAAATATGAATTTCCTGGAAATAGAAAAATGCCATGCCTTCAAGTCGTCATGGTGGATCTTGACTTTTAAAAGCAGAAATAAATGAAATTCTCATGAACAGTTTATCTCCAGTCAAAATAGCTAGCGCATTCACTTCACCAGCATTTTCTTCCTGAACACTCACTTTATCTGCATTACAAATGAAGCGAACGCAGAGTACGTTTTTTTAAATTTACTAAAAATGGAAATTACTATCGATTGAGCTGAGTCACTATAATTCGATAGAGTTGAAAATGAGGAATCATATGGTATCAACTTTCAAAAAGTTTCATTGACATTTGTAAGCAAGACTCAGCAAAAACTGCTGCTGATTGAGAGCTTTGTTATTCTTCACTCTAGTGTGTGCCATCGGAGCATTTTTTCTTGCTGCACATTCGCTTTTGCCAACATTGAACTTAAAGCGAACGTTTCTGGTATCTCATTTTATACGGGTAACTACTCAATTATTAGAGTAGCTATTATTCTTTTTTTAAATGAATAATTGCAGAAAGGAATTCCCTATCGAATTGTATAAAAACAACAAGTATAGCTATTGAAATAACCGAGATGAATGCCATAAACCGCAAACATACCTAAGATGCGTTCGTTTTATTAACAGTTACTTTATCTCTTGTAAAATATAGAGAGGTTCAAGAGGCAGTGGTGAACGGAAAATCGAGAAATTCTTGTGCAATATAGTGCATATTTCACAATGGATGTCATATCTCAAAATTCTTTCAACTAAATTCTGTATTCTTCAGCACCAGCCTCCTATGCTCAACTGCGCATATGGCTTAATGATCGCATACGATTCGATCCGAGACATCTGCAAATCAGCATATGGAACATGCCATTCATATATCGAATATCATCTGGTGGCATGTTGTCCATTCCAATATTACGCCAGGCACTTCATGTTGTTGTCATGAAATATGAATCACTTCGCACATCACTGATCTTCGACACAGAGAAAGATATGTTGATGCAACAGATTCATGAATCTTGCGATGATAATAACCAATTGTTTACATTCTTGGAAAGCTATTTTGAAACAGAAGAAGAACTGAACAATATCATATATGATGAGAGAAGTTGTCCAACTTACTTCGATCTTTCATGTGGTCTTGTCTTTCGTTGTCATGTCGTTCATAAGAGGAAATTTGTTCCCAATGATCAGCTTCACGAAGGCGATGCAATTATTTTCAATTTCCATCATGCTGTCTTCGATGTTCCTTCTATGAATATCTTTCTTAATAATCTCAGCAAGTCATACTTAAATGAAGAACCACTGAGCGACGATTCCAACTGTTTACGTTATATTGATTGTAAGTTTACAGTTCTCTCAATTGAAAATGGACTAGTTTTTTTCGAAAATCTAGATGCTGTCGCTGAACGGGAAATGCTTATGACCGCCGCTAGTAGCTTTTGGCTTCAGACTGTTCACGACTGCGACATCGATCGACCGGTGTCATTACCATTTGATCAACACCATACTGCTGATGAACATCGAACAGGACGTGTAACATCGTTCTCATTCATCTTAGATGATGATCTCTCACAAGCCATATTGACTTATGCTTCAACAACTGATACAGAACTCCAACACTTGTATCTCGCCATCTACTATGCCTTCTTGTTCAAGTTGACCAATGGCGAACGCAATTTATGCGTGGCAATCAATACGCACAATCGATATAAAGATGAATTGTGCTCAATCATCGGCAACTTTAGCAATGTTATTCCTTTGCGATATCGAATTGATTCTTGTAGTTCATTTGCACTACTCGTCGAAAATGTTCGCTTGATGGTAACACGTGCCTTTGAATATTCTTATTTTCCTCTTCAACGAATTTTCGCTCAACATTCATTGTCGTCTACGTTTGCTTTTCTAAACACATCTTTCGCCTTTGATTCAAATTCAGACCAGCTCAACAATGATTCAGTAAAGATTGGTGATGTATCTCTACACAGAACATATTTTCCGATCAAAACCGGTGCAGACGAAACTGCAAGTATGTTCGATTTTTCACTCATGGTCCAACATGATACGATCACAAATAAAATGTCCATAATTATTCATGCATCACTCGACCTGTTTGACACAGACACTGTTGGCAAATTTTCTCAGCGATTTCTCCTTTTACTCAAGCAATTATTCAAAACTAGTATTATTGATCGACCAATCTATGAGTTATCAGTAATTTTACCCGATGAAATGGTACTTATTCGATCGCTCAACAATCCAAAAGTTACTGCCTCGCCTTTCACTTGTGTGCATCATGAGTTCGGTCGTCGAGTAAGCGAACATTCGCAAAAGGTAGCTCTTACACTTGACGAGCAGTCAATGACGTATGCGGAGCTCTTGTTCAATGCACAGCATGTAGCCTCATATCTTGGAGATTGTCAAGGTCAAATTATTTGTCAGTGTGTTGAACGAAGCATCGAAATGATCATAGGTCAAATGGCCATTCTCTTTTCTGGTGCTGCCTATTGTGGTTTGTCACCTGAGGATCCATTAGAACGTCTATCTATTTTGATAAAACAAACAGGAGCTCAGTTTGTTCTAATTCATGCATCTACAAGAAGCAAGTTTAGAGAAGCTATCGATTTACGTATCTGTGACATTCTTTCTATCATTTTTGAAAATGATGTTCATTGGCAAACCAAAGATGAGATGAACACTATCTTCTCTATAATACGTGCCGACAATCTTGCCTAGTAAGAACTTTTTATTCACTTAAGCTCATTTCTTTACAGTAAATTGTTTCTAATAGTCTCGTATTCACAAGTGGGTCCACTGGCACACCAAAACTGGTAAATTTTAACTTTCAGGTCATGTTCTTGTCTATTTTGATTTTAGGTGCAAATCACACATAAAAACCTCGTGGCATGCATAACCTCTTTCTCACAACACATCGGCATTTTCACACAACATGATATTTTCATTCAATATGCACAGTGCTCGTTCGATGTACATATTAGGGAATGTTTAGGTACTTTGATGATTGGAGGTTCACTTGTTCTTCTTCATCCGCAAGGGAACTTGGATCTAGAGTATTTTTCATTAACACTCTTTCGACACAATGTGACTTACTTTGCTGGTGTACCATCATTTATCTCCTTCTTATGTGATTACCTTGAAAAAGTTCAACAATTGGGTCGTCTTGCTCGAATTAAGGTGTTAACTTTCGGAGGTATATATATCTGATATCTATGTTGTCGTTTTTCTAATTAATGATTCTACATAGGTGAGGCCATCGTTTCAAAAGCTTTTGGAAAAATAGTCTCACATCTTGATTTGAGCACTGTTACTTTCTACAACTTATATGGACCGGCTGAGTGCACAATAGGTTGTATATATTATCAATTCAAACCTAACGAAGTTGAGCAAGGAAGAATTCCCATTGGTACTCTATTTCCAAATATGCGAGCTCAAATACTTGATGAATTTCATCAGTTCGTAATTCCTGGTATGAGTGGCGAACTGTTTCTCGACGGTACACAACGATTTCGAGGTTACTTTGGCCGAAATGATCTGACTGACCAGGCTTTTTATGAAACATTCTATCGCACAGGAGATGTTGTTCAAATGGATATTAAAGGTCGAATTCACTATATTGGTCGTAAAGATCATCAGATTAAATTGAGAGGACAACGAATTGAACTAGGCGAAATTGAACACTGTTTACTTGAGGCATCATCGCATATCACCAGATGCGTTGTTGTTAAATGGAGCGACGATCATTTGGTCGCCTATGTACAAGGTTTTGATGTTGACGAGGAACAGTTGCGTAAACACTGCCATTCTCGTCTTCCAGCATTCATGGTCCCATCCGCGTTCATTGTACTCGAAAAGCTGCCATTGAATGCAAACGGAAAGCTCGATCGAAAGCGTCTTCCTTCCCCTGTGTTTTCATTAGCGGTGGCAACTGAAAGGGACGTTTTGCATGGACCAATTGAAGAGCTGGTACACGCAGCATGGTGTGAAGTGCTGGAACGCAAAAAACATCGGATATCGAGGACGGTGAACTTCTTCAGCATCGGCGGTCACTCTTTGTTGTTGATAAAACTCTACCAGCATTATCAGGCATTATTTTGCTTTGGTGCTCGAACGCTGACCATTGTGCCGTTTATTCGCCAGGCGACAATTTATGAGCACAGCAAGATCCTTGGTGGTTTGAAGGATGCGAACAAGAACGACGAAGCATGGTACCCACTTCACATTCATAAAGGTGATAGATCTTTATATTTAATTAATTGTTTTAATGCAGTGATCATTTTCAGGTGCCGCGTCCTTCGCACAAGAGCGCATCTTTCTTGACGAACAGATCCGTTTCAATAAAGATTCCATTGTTTACAACATTCCCCTTGCCTACTGCATACGGTCAACCTTCGGAGAAAAAATATCTATATCACGTCTGCAACGTGCGTTTGACACAGTCGTCGCAAACCATGCAGTTCTTCGTACAGCATTGATTTTTGATTCGAATAATCATCTTTTAACACAACATATAATACCATTCAATACGAATGAAAACTATATCTTTCGAATAAGTTATTGTGAAAGTCCAGAACATCTGCCGTCCTTTTTTAATTCTCACTACTGTTGTGAAAAGTTATTTGATCTATCTCAAGGAATCGTTCTGCACGTTCATGCTGTTATTTTTAGCGGCCGAGAAAATTCGTCGCCATCAGTGGGAGAGCAGCAGCAATTCTTACAGGCCGGTGATATACTTATCATCAATGTACACCATGTGGCATTCGATGGTGCATCTCAACAAATATTTTTCAATGATCTCGGCATCGCATACGATACTGGTGCAGGAGTAGTAAACAAGGACGACATTTGCCAGTACATTGACTATTCCGTGTATGAACGTGAAATGGACATGAGGGCATCGTGTGACTTCTGGCGATCTCAACTGGAGGGATATGATGTCAACCGGCTTTTATCGCTGCCATTCGATCGATATCGACATTCGTTTGGAAAACGATCGACAGAAGTAACTGTTGTTGAGTGGTTGCTCGAGGAAGATCTTGCAAATTCTTTCCTATATTACGCATCTTCACGTCAGATGACTCCATTTCAACTCGGTCTTGCCACGTTCTACGCGTTTCTTTTCCAAGTGAGTCACGGCGAAAACGATTGCTGTGTTGCCTGTGTCAATGCGAATCGGTACAGGGCGCAAGTGCGCGACTTGATAGGCATGTTCGTTTCCATTTTGCCATACCGTCTTAAGATCAACCCATACAATTCATTCGAACACTTGGCCAAACAAGTGAGAGACCAATGTTTGTCAATACTAGAACATTCACATAATCCTCTACAAAACATACTAACCGATCCGCATCAACAACATTCGGGCTCTGGCTTCTTGGAAACTTTCTTTGATTTTTTTACACATCCGCCAGGTCATGATCGAGTAGCATTCGCTGGGACAGAATTGGAACGCGTGTCAATTCCACTTACTAAAGTCATACCCAAATTCGATTTTACGTTAACATTTGGTCATTACTCATTGTTGCCACAAAACACAATGATTTGTACATTGCGAGGCTCTCGTGATTTATTCAAGGATTCCACCGTGCAACAACTAGCTGACCAATACAAGTGTTTCTTCTCTCAGCTCTTCCAGGGCAACAAAACCGCCGTCGAACACAACTTGGTCTTACCACTTAATCAACTGTCACTCCTTCTACATGTAACAGCACCAGAGATACAACGAATAATCTTTTGCCGACAGGCACAAGTTTCTAACACAGGTAAAAAACAGAACATTGTGTACTATTCCTATACATTGATCATTTAATACAAAAAATTCATCAAGAGGGAAATCCCTCATCTGATCATTACCATGGAATACACTGCCCAGTGAAAAATATGACGTCAAAAATTGAGATTGCTTTTGAGTCTCAACTGAGCACATTAATCCAATTTTTTTCAGAAAAAACCGCAAATTTTTCAAATCAGTTGCGATTAAAATTGATTTTAATCCCTAAATCGATTGAAAAATAATTGGTTTCACAGAAGAAAATCCATCATTTGAATGTTAACCAAATTTCAATCAAAAATAGATAGTAATTCTGATAATCAATTTAAACCTCAATCGGATGAAAGTAACTGATAGATTTTTATTTGACTATGTTAGGTTGTTATAATTTTAACTAAATGTATGGCAACCGAATGAGTCTTTATATCTGAGCTACATTAGATCAAAAAATAATATATGGTGCAAAAGTAAATTAGACTGCCATTCAGCGCTGTGCACTGGATGGAATGTCGACTCAATGCAGGCAGAAAGTTCATTTCGAGGAAACCTATCAATTGCCATTTATTTCGTTGAGTTCGATAGCATATTTCATCGATGATTTGCCTCACCAGCTGAGTCACTTATGAAAATACACTAGACAAGCAGAAGACTAAGGAAATTATCAGCTGTTAATTTTTTTTTCTCTCTACTTATTTCAAATACTTGGTCGCCATTGAAAAACTTTTCACGATCTTCGAGACTTCATGGTAGAAGAGTTTAAGTTGCACAATGCGACAATTAATTAACATATATATGCATTCGACATCTTACATGGGAATGGTCATCTAAGATTGAATCATCCATTGCCATATAAGGAAACTATCAGCTGTTAATTATCATTTTCGGCATTTTTATATCTCCCGAACGCAGCCGAATTTCCAAAAAACGGATTTTAGATGTGCACTCGTCACATTTTCACGATCTCACCAAGCTTTTCTCTAACTGAAAATGATGCTCAAGAGCTGAGAACGAGTGACTAATTTGAATTGTAACTCATGTGTTGAGAAGAAGAAGAAGAAGAAGAAGAAGAAGAATTTGTCATGAAAACTAAGCGAGTGAAAAGCAATCAGTCGACTCTGCCAGCAGTTTGTGCAGTCAGCCGACCTAATGAATAAATATCAGTCATTATTTCTCTTCAATAGAAGGGTACTGAAATAAAAGTTTTTCACCAGAAAATAGAGAATGTTTTCGTCTTTCGAATCATACATGACTTATTTTTATCGCTCATCCATAAACGAAACGATGCAACAACAAAGAGAAATACCTTTAAAATAAGTTCTCACTTTCCCTATAAATTGCAGCACGAAATGTTGATCCCTATTTCTTTTTGATAAATACGTGCTGAAAGGAATATTTTTCCATTAGTCGATAGGAAATTTTCTTCTCTATCGAACAGTATATTATTTATATTTGTCATACATTTGTATATAAATTGAGGCTAGAAAAAAGAAAGGCAGCCTCGCAACAACCTTGAGATTTTTATATGAACTCGTCAAAAACATAGTGTAAGACGACAGTTAATTTTGATTAACTGTCATTTTACAAAATTTCTTTAAGAAGCTTATAAAAATCAAATGCATCACTGTTTGACAAGATCTTTTTGACGAGTCCAAAAAAATAGAATTAACTATCATCTTACACTATGTTTTTGACGGTTTTATATAAAAATTGCAAGATTACTGTGCGGCTGCTTTTCTTTTTTCTAACCTCCTTTTATATACATATCTATGACAAATATAAATAATACACTGTTCGAAAGAGAAGAAAATTTCCTATCGACTAATGGAAAAATATCCCTTTTAAAATGTGTTTATCAAACGGACATAGGGATTAATATTTCTCGCCGTTTTTTGAATCTCCCGGAAAGTACGGACTTGATTTTAATGATGCTGGTCGTTCCAGTTATGGCATATCGTTTATGTGCATGTAATAAAAATAAGTTATATATATATGATTTGAAAGAGGAAACACATATCTATCTTCTGCCAAAAAAGTTTTCTTTCAGCTCCTTCTATTAACGAAAAATGGATATCGACATTTGTCCGATTACTTTTACATCATATCCTATTTAGAACAGTTTGAAAATGAGAAGTACAGAGTGGGTAAAAATATTTTTCCAGGGAGGTAATGCTATGATTTCAAATAGCATCCATAACAAATTTTATACTAAATAAAAGCATGTCGAAAATGGGATTTATCGATGCTAAACAGTAACGGTTATGGCAGTTTTAAAGTGTCGAATTCAGGAAATTTCTAAAGTTTTACACCATATTGATATCGAAAAATTACTTTCATGAGGCCGTTCAAACTAAACATCATTGAAAATGATGAATAACAGAAAGTACTATTTATCTCTTATGGTTTGATGGACATGACCAATAACAAGTATGACGACCATTAGCCTTCTTTACAGCATGAAAATGAGACGGATAGGAAGATGACATAGTTTCAAATAACTCAATGTTTGTTTCCATGTTTGTCAAAACATCTGAAATATATTTTTCAGTTTCTTCACCGTAACGATTGTGTTCTGTCTTCGATTGCATTTTGTTTCAGCTTCAGTTTTGATAATTGTTCCAATGTTTCCGGACTAGGTGTCAAGTACTTTCTGTTATTCATCATTTTCAATGAGATCTAGTTTGAACTGCCTCAGAAAAATAATTTTTCGATGTCAATATGGTATAAAACTCTAGAAATTTCCTGAATTCGACACTTTAAAATTGCCATAGCCTTCACTATTTACCATCGATAAATCCCATTTTCGACGTGCTTTAATTTTGTATAAAATTTGTTATGAATGCTATTTGAAATCATAGCATTACCCCTCTGGAAAAATATTCTTACCCACCCTGTATAAAGTACTGGATTGTAGACTAACCTGCAGGCCTAGCTAGAAATAACAAGGAAATGTACGAAAGAGCGTGCAGAGCTCCAGTAGATGAAGAAGTTTTACGATTAAAAACATAGTTGTTAGTCAGACAACTCAGTGATAAGGTGTCTTAAAAAAATCAACATCTAATAATTCTATGTGTCGACGATTCTTTTTGGCTTCGGAAGAGAGATAGACTAGAAATTGCGTATCTTACAATAATATAATCCCTGATATCCTTTTGGTAGGTAAATCATCTTGGAAAATAAAATAAAATAAATAACTTTCTTTACTAACAATCGAAGGGTTTGTACTGATGAGAAAAAAGATTAACCATGCTCGGGTCAAATGATCATTTTCATCGAGAAACTAACAAATTAAAAATATGACGTGCACATAGTGAATCTGAACCGGGATATTGGCTTTTCCAGTTAATTTTCTTTGCAGAATTTCAATTTCTCAGCAGAATCATATATTCAAATGCCGACCTGAAACTTTGCACACAGAAGGGTCTCAATGGGACTAGCTTACACAAAAAATTTCAAGACTTTTGGCCTATCTTTCATCAAGACATGAATTTCTCAAAATATACAACTTCTATAGATAGCTCTAATATTTTGAGAAATTCATGTCTTGATGAAAGATTGACCAAAAATTTTGAAATTTTTTGTGTAAGCTAGTCCCATTGAGACTCTTCTGCATACAAAGTTTCAGGTCGATATTCGAACATATGATTTTTCTGAGAAAGTGGAATCCTGCAAAGAAAATTCACTGAAAAAGCCAATATGTCGGTTCAGACTCGCTACTTGTACGTCATACTTTTAATTTGTTAGTTTTTCGATGAAAATGATCATTTGACCCGAGCATGGATAAGCTTTTTTCTCACCAATACAAACCTTTTCATTGTAAGTTTTATTTCAAAATTTGCCATCTTCTTTTATGTGAAACGATTTCTTCTTCAAAAAAAACTAAACTGAACAAAATGAAAGGTTTCCTTGATTTTTCGAATTTACAAGATCGTATAGACATCATATGGACGGTATGCCAAAGAAACGAAAAAAGCTGGTATAAAATGGCAAAGGCATTAGGAGAAAAAAAGAAATAGTATGTATTGCACAAGTGCAGATCAACCAACTTTTATTTGTTTCTTTAATGTTGCGTCCATATCACAGCCCTTGGGATGAAAAATGAATCATATTTGTCAGTCCATACAATGTTACTGTTGTGAAAAAAGAGTCGTTACATGTGCCAACTGTTACAAAAATCAAAATATAGTTATAAATAAGAAAAACAATTTAGCTTTTCTTAGAGATATTCATTTACACATTCGGCTCATTGAGTGAAAATTATCTTTATTATTGTTTTCAAACAAATTCACTGCCTCTACACATCTCTATTATACATCAGAGTTCCTCATACCGACTGTTATTTTTAAAATTCGAAAATGATTAAATACACAAAATTTGAGCGTAATATCTTGTTGCAAAACAGCTCAGGTATGGATTGCTCGTGAACCTCCATTTGCACTCTGATCTATGTAATATCCAGTTAGCAGGATCAAATATCACAAGTGGCCATATTTGTTTGATCCCTTAATATTAATAAGTATAGTTTGCTAACAAATGGTAATTTTTCTTGATTAAAAAGTCCTTTCAAACAATGAGTCTTAGACCTGAATTGAAGATTATTTAGTAGAGGCGTACTTTCACACAGCTCCGCCCACTTTTTACACGATTATACTTGTCCTTTAGCCCTTGTCGAGTTATATAGAAAACAATATTTTGTTTCGAATGAAATCATGCGCTAACTCCAGTAGGGTAAGCTCAATAATCGATTTTCTCGAAAAATTGACCCCAAGAATCGGTTACTTTTATTTTTCGCGAACTTTCTTCGAAAGTTTCGATTTAATCATTGGATAAAGCATCAAAGGTTGACCCTATGCAATAATTTTCACAGTCATATTCCTCAAAATGGTAACGTTGGAGCATTTTCAACAATCAGAAAAACGGTACTTTAAATGAATTTGAATTGTTGTTAAAATGTATACATGCATCTGAAGACTATCACATATTAGAATGAAAATGAAGTTAAACCAATGCTTGCCCAAATAAAGTTTACTAGGTTTCTCGAAAGTATTCCCCAGTCGAGATATATGGGTTTCGAAGGTGTGAGAGTCTCTAAAAACCTCATGCTGGATCTCGATTTTCTTAATAACTACACGTCAGATTTTTCTCAAAATCGTTGTCTTAGGAAACCCAACGGGTGCTACCAGGGATTAAATGATCAGCCTCTCCATCCTAGGATTGTGCGAGATCTGACGCTTACAATTTAGCCAAAAGCTGAAGTCCATATTACTAGGTGAACGAAATATCATTGTTAAAGCCTTTCTTTTAGTTATGGATCTTGGCCAATTCTTAATGTTCCCAACGAAAAAAAATTCCACAAAACTGCGTTTGAGCGCATTCTTTTTTCAGTTCACATGTTTTCGCTAGACTTTAAACGCAGTTTTTAAAACGCGTTATTTTTCACTAGTAACGCAAACAAGCCGTTTGATAACGCATGCTTTTCGATGCGTTTTTTATTATAAAACGGAGTTTTTTCCCTTCAAAAGTCTTTTTCCATCCGTGTATCCATATTACTTATTTTATCACACTTACATCGCTTAATTACACATTTCTCAGTCACTTCTTTATCAACAATTATAAAGATTTTCTGAACAGTATATCGTAATCAGTACAGAAAGAGTCGAAATATAGTTCACATAGTAAAGGGCTCTTTCTATTTGATACTTAAGCATTTTGTTAGACTGTACTGACGCACTTGAATATAGCAACGACACGTCAACCTTTACTTTACTGGTTACGATATACTATTCTTAAACTCTTTATAACGGTTGATAAAAAAGTTATTGAGAAATGTGCAATTAAATAATGTAAACGCAATAAAATAAGTAATATGGACACAAGGATAGCAAAAGGCTTTTGAAGGGGAAAACATGGAAACCTGATCTTATCTAATTAGATATTTTGAAGATGATTCTGGAGAAGACACCCAGGTATATTATCTTATCATTTCGCTTCAACTCCTTAGGTTTCTACTGGAGCTATACCCAGGGACTTACAAAATCAGAAAGAAATGCCATGCCTTTTATATCAAAAACATGGAAAACATGATATTTCAAATGATCGAACGACAATAAAAACTGATCCATTTCAATTTTGTTAACAAAAGTAGGCATTTTCATTAATGAAATTGAAATACGTCAATTTCTGTGTCCATTTCACAAGCCATGAATTTTTTTTTTCACTTTTTGAGTCCTTGAGTATAGTCTGATATTTCTAGTAACAGATGCACATTGACATACGCAACACCTTCACTGGATAAATTTTCTATTAATTCTTGCTGTTTTCTATTGATGAATGTAAAGTTTTTGGGTAAAATTCGATATTTCTCAGAAGCGTGCGTACATATTGTTTATCACTATTAGCGCCATCTATCAAATCATTTTAGAAATTGTAAAGGGGCTAGTAGATACATTCAAAAGAGTTTTTAAATTTATAAAAAGAAAAAAGTAAGCAAAGATTTTAAAAAAATATTTATTCAATGGAAATGCTATGTATGTCTTTGTTTTTTCAGCTGAATTTCATTCATTGTAACACTGTTAGTTGCTCAATTAGAGATAAACGACGTGGAAGAAAAAGAGAAATAGATAAATATTTTTACAGCACATCTATTGACTTTTAAAGGAACACAATAAAGGAAAAAATACAGGAAGACGAAAAAGAAGACCATAAGAATGGAAGATCATGATTGCTATAGATATTACTTAGAAACTATGTTTGGAGAGAATGAACAATTGTGTTTCAAAGTGCATTATTTGTCGAATGTTGTTTATATGCATATTCGAGCTTTTAATGGAAAAAAAACAACTAACAATTCTTAATGGTCTATAGAGAAAATCAGTAACGAGGAAAAAAAGATGAACTAAAATTCGAGTACAACAATGTGTAGCGGATAAACAAAATCCACTATTTTTTTAAAAGTACAACTTCTCAAAATGAATTCAAGATGGAATTTCTCCAGATTACACGTACATTGCGATGCTGGCCATTGTATTTATAGGATGTGCATAATCTGAAGAAAAATCTTGAAAATCTCATAAAAATAATGCTCTAAATATGAATCGCTAGAAAATTTGTCAACAACTTTAAAAGAACATCTTATAACTAATGAATGCACGGAAAAAATTTAACAGAGTTGTTATTTCGTGACATCATCTTATCGATAGGTCTTTCAACTTTCTTAAGGAATATTTTTAAATAAAAGAAACTTAGTCGAATTCATCTGCGATTGTACGTTTTGTTACATAACTATTTCTTACTTTCGTAATATTCAAATATATTCTAATGTGGTATAGTCAAAAAGTTTATAGCTAAGATTGACGTATTTCAGCGATTTATTGCCGATTGTGATCCGGGAAAATGTTTCCCTGGGTAGTAGTAGACTCTTTCGTCATATAACGATGCTTTTATTCGAAATAAGAACCTAAATATTCTTTCAACTTGTTGGTAAAATTAATCATTTTCTCTATCACAAACGCATCAAAAAATGCGCTTGTAAAAATCTCGTTTTTTACGAAAAAAAGTATACATTAAAAAATCCGTTCTTCAGTAGAAAAACGCATTGAAAAAAATTCGTTCAAATGCCCTTGTAAAAAGTTCGCGCTTTCAGCAAAACAACTCAAAAAATGCCTTCAGATGCATGACAAACAAACGCGTCGTAACTAATAAAATTAAACATGTTCAAACGACTTTTTCGGATGGCATTTTAAGTTGAAGAAAGCTGTTAGCGCAATTACTTGCGGGATTAAAAATGTGAAACACGATGGATCTATTGTTACTAGTTAAATGGAAATCGTTTTGTTCCATTTCTTTGCGATACATTTGTAGCTAACCGTTTATCTAATGCTTTAGAACTATAGTTCCTCTGTCACGGTCTGTGACGGATCACCCGAGTGTCTGTCACGGTTTGGGAGAGGTGCAAATTTCTACCCCTAAACACTTCAACACTCCTTTCAGATCATGTTTCACAAAAAACGCGTTATAAATAAACAAAAATTCATCTAAACGCGTCGTAAACGAAAACCAATGCGTTCAGACGCGCTTCAGACACAAAGACGCGTTTAAACGAAAAACTAGCGTTTTTTTTCTAAAAGTTTGCGTTGGAACGAGCTGTTGTACAATTTTTTTTTCCTGGGTCTACACAATTCTACTGATAATTCTTTATGATTGAGTACGAAGATTTATAAAACATAGGCTGCTTTCGCGTGAAACGACACCAAATAAAAATCGATATGGGAAGGAACAATTTGCGCTTTCACGCACATTTTTTTCATAAATTTTTCTTTTCTTCCCTGGAATGTTGAGTTGCATCGAAAAATCTTAAATTCCTTCACGTTTATACGAGCTATCAATGGTTGTGTGTTCGCATGAATAATCGACAATTCAGAAATTCGTGTGCAATATAGTGCATATTTGACAATCGATGTCATATCTCAAAATTCTTTCAACTAAATTCTGTATTCTTCAGCACCAGCCTCCTATGCTCAACTGCGTATATGGCTTAACGATCGCATACGATTCGATCCGAGACATCTGCAAATCAGCATATGGAACATGCCATTCATATATCGAATATCATCTGGTGGCATGTTGTCCATTCCAATATTACGGGAGAGAATTTATGTTGTTGTAATG